>JAWDHB010000358.1:0-23147 GCA_033439405.1 Fusarium sp. NFCCI 5145
AACTTAATTGAGGTGGCTGGTAGTAAATTCGGGTGGCCGGTCGATGGGGTGGCCGGTTGTGGGGTGAGAGACGTTATTAGGTCGGTACAATAGTTAACGTCGTGCTGTCTAGTTGTCTCCCATCGTCCTTAGCACACTCACAAAGCAAGACAGGGCAAGACAGGTCTTATTACAGTTTTACCTCTTTCATTTTGCCTTGTTAGAATTGTCTGTCTCTTCCTTCCTTATTCATCTCCTTGCTCCTTCAGACCGTTTCCGTAGGCCTCGTCCGTATTCGGTCTGCCACTATCAAAGCTCCCCCGCTAGACTTGAGTACTCTAAAGTCCAGACAGACAGCTCACCCTTCCACTGTTAACGCAGCACTCACTATCTCGACTCGACTCGACTCGTCTGTCTGTCTCTTTCGGCCAACGCGCGTGCGCAAAGAAAGCGTCACGAATACCATCATCCTTCTCTATATACCCATCGGCATTGTATCTCTACAATGGAGGCCGCTTCTGCTCGCGCTGCGGCTCGCGATCGTTGGGGCGATCTGCCTTCGTCTGGCCGAACCCCCTCCCAGCTTCAGCGCTTCATCCAGGCTGCCTGCAGTCCAGAGAACTACGAACCCAACCTCGCCCTCAATCTCGAGATTTCCGATCTTATAAACTCAAAGAAGGGCACTGCTCCTCGTGAGGCTGCTACTGCCATTGTCAACTACATTAATCATCGCAATCCTAATGTTGCCCTGCTCGCTCTAGGCCTTCTCGATATCTGCGTCAAGAATTGCGGATATCCATTTCATCTACAGATTGGCACCAAAGAATTCCTCAATGAGCTTGTCAGGAGATTCCCTGAGCGGCCACCAATGCGACCTACGCGTGTACAGGCCAAGATCCTTGAGGCAATTGAGGAATGGCGAGGGACGATATGCGAAACGAGCCGATACAAGGAGGATCTTGGGTTTATCAGGGATATGCATAGGCTGTTGAGTTATAAAGGTTATGTCTTCCCTGAGGTGCGGAGAGAAGATGCTGCTGTTTTGAATCCTAGCGACGTAAGTGCAACCCCTTCTGGATCATGCGTTTGTCTCCCATACTAAGCCTGCTTTATAGAATCTCAAGTCTGCAGAAGAGATGGAGGAAGAAGAACGAGAGGCGCAATCCGCTAAGCTTCAGGAACTCATTCGCCGCGGCACCCCCGAGGATCTCCAAGAAGCCAACCGACTAATGAAGGTCATGGCTGGCTACGACACACGGTCAAAGACTGATTACCGCGCAAAGGCCGCCGAAGAGGTTGCCAAAATCCAGGCCAAAGCACGGTTATTAGAGGAACGGCTCGACTCTTTCAAGGAGGGCGACAAAATGCAGGATGGTGATGTTTTCAGTGAATTAGCTGTTGCCTTGCAGAGCGCCCAGCCCAAGATCCAGAAGATGTGTGAGGAGGAATCTGACGATCACGAGGCTGTTGCCAAACTTTTGGAGATCAACGACAGCATACATCGAACAGCGGAGCGGTATAAGCTGATGAAGAAAGGCGATATGGAGGGTGCAGCCAAGGTTGCTGCTGGTGCTCCTCCTCCCTCTGCGTCTTCAGGAGCTGCAGCATCGTCCTCCAGTGCAGCAAACGAGCTATCGCTTATTGACTTTGATGCTGATGCCAGCAGTAATGGCGCTCAGACAGGCAATGCTCCTACGCCTGCGGCGAGCGTCCAAGGGCTCGAAAATGATCTCCTTGGGCTTGATATTGGTGGAGAATCCAGCAGCTTTGGGCAAGGTGGCGGTATTGCCCTGGGCTTTGGCGCAAACCAAAGTGAGTTGCGAATTCAAGCTGGCTCATGTGCGCAGATACACTAACCCTCATACCAGACATCCCCGGCCCTGCACTACTATCCTCCATGACCCAGGACAACTCTGCTAGGGGTCAGGTTTCGACCCCAACTCCTCCTCCTTTCTCACAATTCGCCTCTTTCTCACAGCCTGCCTCCCAATCGACAACACCTCAGCCCCATTTCCAACAACAGCCTGCTCCCCCATCACAACCTGCCTCCGACCCCTTTGCTATCCTCGGGGCCGGCAACTTAGGCTCGCAACGCGCATCTCCTGCGCCGCCTCAGCCACAGCCCGCTGTTGTATCTAACGATGATGATGAATGGAGCTTCTCCTCGGCGCTACCTCCAGAGCCTAGCAAGCCGAAGGAGCACCAAGCCACTGTTAGTCACACAAACGTGAAGATCGAGATGATTGCTAGACGAGCATCTGACAATGAGAACGCTATCAATATCGTCTTTGCCTTTTCAAACAACGCACCCCAGCCTATCAGCGAGCTTCACTTCCAGCTCGCTGTGACAAAGGTAAGAATTATCCTCTAAACCTCTACGGCAGCCGCCACTAATACCAATCCAGGGCTACGAACTCCAGCTCAAACCGCAAACCGGCCGTGATCTTGCTCCCCAACAGAGCCGCGGCATCACCCAGGAGGTGCAGATCTGGCACGCGGGCAATCGCACTCAAAAGGTCACGAGCGCCAAGCTACGGTGGCGCGCCTCATACAAGGCCGGCGAGCAAGCCGTCAACGAGATGGGCGAGGTGACCGAGTTTAGCCTCGCATAAGAGCGTCCTTTTTTTTTCAGGGGGTAGATGTAGCCAGCATAGGGTATGTACGGGAAGCAGCTGAAAGAGTTGGATGGTATTGACAGGAGAGGAGGAGAAGCTACTTTTTGTTGATCCGTGATGGAATAAAGCATAGGGCAGAGAGAAGAGAAAAAGCGAGTTCAGCGGAGCTTTTTTTGTCAAGTGAGCAATTGCCTTTGATGAACGATATATTGTGACGACCAGGGGTTTCTTTGCAGCTTTTAGAGGTTCGGATGAAATTAGATCAAGCCAAAACCTGGCAGGAGGAGTCTGTTGATGATAGGGGGCAGTTAAAAGCTTGAAGAAGGATGAGTCTAGTTTCAGGTGCTGTATATATGGCAGGATACAGCACGAGTCTTAATAGGGGCTGGCATTACTGTAGTCATCAGACCATCATCATCTTTTACAATTGATCGCCTCAAACTCTTAACATCTAATGCCTGCCAAGTCCTCTCGCTGTGGGAAGCACCTGAATAGTCATGACATCTCGCCTGTTCTGCTTCCAAAAAACGCCATCGTCTGAGGCGAAGTATCAATCATCTTTGTCTGGTTTTCTCTTCCTTCATGACCCACCGCCCTTGATCCATCCATTTGCATCCATATTAACGCCTGGAATCCCACAAACAGAGCTCTTGCACGCCAATACTCCACCATTCTGAAAAAAATCAAATCAAAAGGAAGCCATGCCAGGTCATCCATGTTCCGCAAAACAGTATTGAAGAATGCGAAACAAAACAAAAAAAAGAGGGAAGACACATGACTCCGAGAGTATGGTCGAGGATGTTGCAATACTGCCAGGTGCAGCACGCCTTGTGCTCGGATGTCGTCTTCTGTTCAAGAGTGTTGTTGGTCTCGGCGTTCGTGTCGAAAATTGCATTGCGAAGATCCTGTGAAGGAGGGTCTTAGCTATGCACCCAGCTCGCTAACAGCAAAAGAGGGTGTGGTTGGGTTCAGTGAATAGCCGCCATGGGTGGGTGTCTTGGCCATTTGGGCCATGTTCTCACGTTCAGCCTTCTCGCGTTCACGCTGTGCCTTCTCCTGCTTAGTGATACGAGGCTTTCGAGTGACAGAACCACCTCGGGATCCTGGTCCTCCACCACGACCGCTACCGGTTCCACCCCTTGTCGACGCGCCTCTCCCACCACCTCTGCTACCTCGTCCCCCACGGCCTCGCTTGGGAGGACCCTCATGACTATGACTTGTTAATACATTATCACATAAGACAAAAAGGTAAAGTACATACCCAGCAGCTGGCTTTTCGACCTCGGGCACCAAGGGGCCAGAGTAAACAAAGAATCCGTCACGGCTGGCCGCGGCTTGCGCTTCCCATAGCAGTTCCGAATCATCCACAAAATCATCGTCAACGTCGTATTGATCTTCTTTGAAGTTACGCTTCTTCTTAGGTTTAGCCTGTGCATCAGGGCCGCTGGTCACACCGTTGTCGGGGTTGCTAGCCTCGGCATCGGAGAGGTCAACGGACATTTCATCGCCAGATTCGCGACCAGACTCAGCCTTTTCTAGAGAGGCAGCTGCCGCAGCAATTCGAGCCTTGCGGTCTCGGTTGGCCGCCAGACGAGGATGAAGGGCATCCCATCCATATCGTTCCTCGGCCATGCGCATGAAGTTAACATACCTATTCGTCTCGCCAGCCTGGATAGGCACACTGAGAACGATGGTAGGGGCCTGGGCTTCTTCACCTGGCTTAGCCCGACCAAAGTCAAGGATTGAGCGACCCTCGCTCTCCTGCATGTCATCAAGGGTGTCAGTTTTTGGCGTTGAAACTCCAGTATGAGGCTTCTGCTTTGGTGAAGACTTTTTGATAGGGCCATTAGAGATGGTAGTAAAGTTGGACTCCTTGATGACTGGTCGCTGGATAGGGGGCGGCGGCGGAGGGGGATCCTTCTTGGTTTCTTGCACTGGTGGTCGCGATGCATGTGTTGGTGTTAACATGGAGCGAGGTTCCTTGGATGGCGATGATGGTTGAGAGGGCTCCTGTGCCTGGAAGCGAGGTTGATTCGAGGGCGGTTGGTATGAACTGCGAGACTCATTGCCACCCAGAAGACTCGCAATGGTTGGTGATCGATTAGGCATCTGGGACGCAGCTCTAGGCGAACCAGAAGTAGAGTTATAAGAGTTGTGAGAAACCATTGTCTCACGAATCGGGTCGTAGTTACCACGGATTGGGTCGTAGCTTTGACCGCTGGTGCGAACAGGAATAGATGTAGAGCCACTGTGCTGAGACTGTGGTTGGGATTGAGGTCGCTCTGCGGGAGGATCCGAATTTAGAAGGCTTTGCATCGAACCAAAGTGTTCGCGTTTTGGCATCTTTGGTGAATAACGCTGCTCAGGTTGATGTGATGAAGACGGCGTTTGGCGATTATGATGAGTAGGCGACAATGCCGATACATTGGAGACGTCGGAGATATTTGTCTGCCCTGTGGATGATGCAGCTGCGGCAAGAGACTTCGAGTCTGCTGGGACATCACTCTCACCATCTGCAGGAGCGATCTTCCTTTTCCGTGGCATCGATGGCGCATTGGGATCGCGAGATTTTCTAGGTTTTCGAGCAGCCTTTGCTGCATCAGCAGCGTCCGAATTTCGAGGTTTCACAACGGTTCCGGGTTTGCGCCCGGGCTTCTTTCGCGGGACACCTGCGGCGGTCAATTGCACCCATTGATTGTCAACAAGTGCGTATCTTCTAGGAGGACCTGTGCCCGATTGCGGTGGCAGAGGAGGTGGAGGTCGTTCGGTATGGCTCTGATGACCAATGTGTTGGTATTGGCCATCACTAGAAACGACGACAATCTCGTCATATTCTTGTGGTGCGCGGCTACCGGAACCGTTTCGTGACGGTGAACCGGGTTCGGATAGTGAACCGGAAGGAGGCGATGAGAGTTCGCCGGCTGATGAGTCGTATCGCGACATGGACGTGTCGGCACCTGTAGCGGCCATGCCGAGGTAAAGAGGTAATGGATAGTGTCTTGTGTAGCGTGTATTACAAGTTTGTTGGAAATACTAATGCAGCCGGTTATTGCATCAGACTTCGGCTAAGTAGAAACAAGGGATATTAATGCCAGCAGCGGGTAAAAGAAACACGCCTTCAAAGCACCAAAAACCAAGGATCAGATAAGGCGTCGCGTAAGGCAAGGCTGTGATTCAAACCACCAAATGTCGAAAGACAGCGAATAGCGGTCGGCGACAGCGGTAGTGGTACACACTAAATGGCGCGGAAATGCACCATAAATTGGGTACAAGGTACAGCGAATAGAAATGCTTAGAGTTGTGGCGTGCGGGCCTCGTCAGAAACGGGATGGTTGCAGGCGGGAAGCGTCCAGTCGGAGAGTGACGAGGTGAAACAAGCTGTGAGTGGCCAGAATGTGGAGTGTAGGTGCGGGCGGCGGAGAAGGTCGAATCTCTGAATAGCCTCAAGATCTCGGGTTAGGCAAAGACTCTGACCGTGGATGTAACTTCCCATGCGAAAAATGAAGCCAAATGAGAGGTATGCGTCGATTTGAGGGCGTCAAGGGATACTGCTACACCAGGCGCAGAAAATAAACACAATTTGGAGATAATTAAGATGTGCGAATAGTGTCAACTTGATGAAATTTGACGAATCCGACAATAAATTCCACGGGTCGTTGTTGGGGAAAGTAGGTGGTAGATGGATGTGTGGGTGAGTGAGAGGAGGAAAAGAAGGAAGAAAAGGGAAGAGAAATGAGATGGGGATGGCTACCTTTTTTTTTTCGGGGCGACGACAACATTTCTTATTTTCCAGGCCAGGAAGGAGAAAAACGGGGCAAGCCAGCAGCTTTTCTTGTTGCCAGCAGCTAAATATGAATGCTACGACTCGGAAACAACAAGAACGAGACACGACAAGACAAGGCACGAGGTACGAGAAGAAACGAGGGGGGCGGACCATGACTGGCATCATCTGGCAGACCTACCTTAGGAAGGCAAGCAAGGGAAGGGAAGGTCAAAAGGGAAATTGTATTATAAACCACCAACCTTGGGGGCGTGGCTAGCTCTAGAACGATGTGATGAGAAACACCAAAGAACCAACCGAGAACTAAGAATAGGGGGTCGACCAAGTAATTAGGTCATGCCATGGGACATCAGACTGGGGACAACAAGAGACGAGAGAGAGTCAAATTCAGAGAGACCAAGTGCAAATAGCCAGAGCCAGAGCCGGGCTTAGCGGGAGAACGAGTAAGATGCGATGGATGGATGGATGAAGGTAATGAATGGGAGACTTAAAAAGACATGCATGGAGAAAACAGACTTCCATGCCCGTTGACGCATGGATACTTTTCAATGGATAAAGGTACCGACTCAGATTCCATGTGCAACATCCGCAGAGGCATGTAGGCTACAGGGCAGGGGGTAAGGTAGTTAGGTAGGAGCTGAGGGGTCAGCTTTTGCAGGTTAGCGTGGGGAACTGGAAACTGTCTGCAGTGGATTCCAGGAATAACTCTCGACGTGTGACATGTATCTCTTTGTACAACATCTGGAGGCTATATCTCACAACACGTCATTTAACCGCTCACACTCAACTGGAACGGTCATACCTAATTGCATCCAATGCTTGAGTGTTTCTCGGGCTTGTGGCCAACCAGCTCTATTCAGGGTGAGGAATCAACTTTGACAAATCCACGCTCCCGAGACTCCCTACATAGTGACAAACAGCCAAGCAGATGAGGAGGGACAGGCCCCCCTTGGATGGTGTGGGCCAACGTTGAACCAAGCTTAGGCGCGGCACGTCGACAGGGATTTGACGCGGCTGCAGTCATGGCTGCATCAGCCACAAGTTTGTTTTCTCGGCTTCCTAACGTGGCTGAATTACAGCAATAAATATCTTTTTATTTGCTGCTACCAACCTAGGTACTTAAGATATATTGTCAGCTTACATTCAAGTTAAGTTCACATAAGGCATCCCAGTTATACGTCTTGATGCTGTCCCCATATCACCAGATATCACCAAGAGTTTCAATCTCGAGACATAATAATCAGTTTGCTTCAGCCGCCAACCCATTTTAGCCATCAAATGACTTTGCAGGGATTGCAACCCACCATTAGCACTTTTCTCTTCACTGTATGCCTGCCTATTTCGCTGCCTATGAGATCATGGCTTATGGGCGACCAAGTTACTGCTAAGATAATACAGAATTAATGAACATCAGGTCGCTCATGTTAGTTCTGTTGAGCCGATACTTTGAAGTGAGGCCCCCCTTCAACCGGGCAGCGTGTGAATCCACATGACGCACGCAAGTACTAACTTTAACTAGCTACCTTATGTACCGAAAATATACCCAGGTGCCTTAGGTATGGATAAAAGAACTCAATATGAGTAAGTACAATAAGTATCCAAACTCCTTCCGTGGATATTTCCTTAGTGATAATTTATCCTGAGCAACCAAATGAGGGTTCGCATTACCAACAAAGTAAATTACAGCCTGGGCAAGGTTTGGTGGCACAAGAGTTCTGGAACTCGAGAGAATGACCATCGATCGACGCTAATGCACCAGCACCCCGGTCCAATCTGTGGCGGTGCGACAAGGCCTGCCTCAAACTTTTAAATCTTCAGCTTGTCTCAAAAAGAACGAAACTCAATAGTTGTGTTTCATCATTATTGCACTTGGTGAACAGTTCTTTGGTTTATTAGAGTTATATAGATGGATGAACTTTCTCTCGTTGAACCCGAAACGGCACTCACTTAACTTAGGAAATACCGTAATTAGAAATCACATTTAAATGCATTCTTGGCATCACGAATCGCAAGTTCGCCTTAGCCCGACGATCAATGCGGCCACAATAATCGCTGTCTCGTGGACAGCAGCTCTATCGAAACATATACAGTCTCTTTTTTTTTTATAATGCTGGGCTCGTCGTTTCTCAACTCTCAGCATTGGTTTCCTCATTACTATTCTTTTGGCACGTGGCACATGATAAACGGATCAATCCGCCGAAACGCGCTACTAGATGTGGGGTCACGCAAAAGGCCCTTGCCCCACTAACATTTCTCCGCGCCTGCCTCCACCAACCAAAAAAGACGTCAGAATCAAATTGCCAACTTCCCTCCATGGTCTCGCACACAACGACGCAAAATGGATCCGACACTTTTAATCAACGATATCATAGAGCACGATACATCTACTAAGAAGCCTGTTGAGTTCAAAGACCTGCCTTTATCTTCCACAGGCTTCCCGCAACATAAACGACGATGGAAGACTTCAGCCTTCAAGCAGAAGCGCGCCGCCGAGGCAGCCGGAACAGAAGCACCTGCTGGACAACCTGTAACCACAAAGTCGCAAACCTCCTCTTTGGATGCAAATTTCAGTGTTACTGAGAGGCAGCGTATCGATCAGGAGAACCAGCAAAAACTTGCAAACATGAGCCCCGCCGATATCGCCCAGGCCCAGGAGGATATCATGAACGGCCTGAACCCTGCCCTCATCCAAAGGTTGCTATCCAGAGCCAATATTGATGAGCAGCCTGGTCCTTCGCCTTTTGATCCGCCGAAGCCAGTGAAACAGGAAACACCTGAGCCCCCGCCTACAATCAAGGTCGAAGACACGGCCGAAACCGAGCCAGTGAAGAGTACTCTCGCAACTTCATCACAAGCTCCCGAATTTTCACAGGAATCGGCATCAGAAAGTGGCCCCTCAGCCCCTCCAGCGACTTCGTCAAGGAAAATACCTGATTACTACGACGAGGACAACGCGCCAGCGCAAATACCTCCCGATCTATTCCCAATCACCGACCAACCCAAGTCGGTTCACTTTCCGGTGCCACCAGCTTTAGCCGACCTCGACCCTTCCGATCCTAACTTTCTTGAATCGCTTCACAAGAAATATTTTCCTAATCTTCCGGCCGATCCAAGCAAGCTCGCATGGATGGCGCCCATTCCCACCGAGGACAGTGCAGCTGACAAAGATTCTTCATACTACCCCCACCCTGAGATCGCTATCAACGCCCTGCGCTTCGACTTTCAGGGCCGATTCTTGTCGCCTAGAGTCAGTCGATCTATCCCTTCATCGAAGGGCCTACACCACCATGGCGACGCTCCAGAGGCTGCAGGATATACAGTTGCAGAACTAGCTCATCTCGCCAGAAGTGCTGTTCCTGCACAACGATGTATGGCTTTCCAAACACTGGGAAGAATTCTATATCGTCTTGGACTCGGCGAATGGGGCAAGACTGAAGATGACCCAATTGCTATGGGAATTTGGGCCGCTGTTAAGAAGGGAAGGGTTCTCGAGAGCTTGACGGAGGCTGCCATGGCTGAGGGCGGCCATCGGGGCAGTCGTGTTTATGCTACTGAGGCTCTCTGGCTGTTTGAGAAAGGCGGTTGGAAGGAGAAGTTCAAGGGCAGGTGATTGAAATGCTAATATTGATCCGGTCAGACAATCAACATGTTCTAATAATATAGCCGAGCATTGACGACCGCATCCAGACGCGCTTGAAGCCGTACCACACGTAAGGAAGCTCAGCATATTCTAGGTCTTTGAGGCAGCCTACTAATTGATTAAACAACCCAATACGACACTGAGTACTTCGTACGTAGTCTTGGTGCTACTGTATGTATAAGCATGGTTTACTGAATGAAGGAGCTGACTGGTGCCACGTAGCGATGGCAATGAGAACTACGATTTAGTGAAGGCACAGCAGATTCTTGGCGTCAAAGACAGTTCATACTGTTTGTTTTTCAACAGGAGTCTCCAATGACGTTGAATTGAGCGTGAATGTGCATGCTGGTCTTTCCATTATGAAAGTTTACCATAACTTAAAGTTGAAGATTGACGCAATATCATGTCACCATATATAGGTACCAAGGTGGACAAAGATCCAATATCATGGCCCCTTCGAGTCACAACGCGAAGCAGGAATAGGTATTTGGCTGATGATGTGACTATTCTCAGTAATTGTATGCTCATATTGAGATTATTGGGATTTAAATCGAATACCTAACTTCATAAATGTGCTTCAGATAATCAATGGCACATGCGGCTCTTGCTTGTGTGGCTTGAAAGCGATGGTGGGAGAGAGAGGATAAAGGATTGGCTCGGTGTTGCCGCTGGAAGAATTCACTGTGGACTCGGAAATATCCATCACGATTGGCTGCGAGTATCAATCAGAAGAGACCTGAGGCCCAAATGCCCTGTAAAAAGGGTTCCTGAACACTGATTCTAGTAAGACAGTGCAAAGATTGAGTCAAGCCCAGGGCGAACGGTTGATTGTTTATTATTGTGTATGGTGCGATGCGGTGTGTGGCTTGTACCCAGTAAGAAATGGAGAGGCCCTGTTTGGGTGCTTGGGCTGCCCCAGGCCCAGGCGGGCTAACAAAAAACCATCCATGTCTTTCTTTTGCTGGTGGCCAAAGCAGCCAACTTCTTCTTTTCCTCTTGTTTCTTCCTCCAGCCCAAAACTTCACGGCACTGCCGCGCCAATTCCTCCCTCCCCCCTCCTCTGGGTGACTTGCCGTCTTCTTTTTCATCTTCCTTCCGGTCATAGAATCTGTTCTTGTCTTTCAAATTCGCCTTTTCGGCCTTGCCTCGCTCTGTAACAGTATCGCAATCGATATCCCCCGCCACTTTTCGTTTGTTGCTCCACGACGACTTCAGACAACTTCTCTGGCCAACAACTTCTATTGCACTGCAATCCAGCCTTTAACGAATTGGATTCAGTACTCTAGACTCGCCTCTCCAACGACTCTTTGCACTGCTCTTCACTGCGCAGTCGAAAAGTCCACAGCTTCTTTTAGCTTTTCGCTCTCCAGCCATTCGCCCAATCCGCATCTGAGCCTAAGCTTTCCGCCCCACGATCGCGATCTACATCGACTCGATATATATCCGCACACGACACAGAAAGAACATTTGACAACCGGCCCCAAAAAAGACTTACGCAAGACACGAGACACTGTGACTTTCACTAGCCATGGCGTCTCCGCTGCAGTTTGCCTACCGAACCCAGAAGACCATCGGCGTCTTTGACGCTGCGCCCGTCTACGAGCCTCTCGCTGGGTTCAGCAAGCCTGAGGGCAACCTCCGGTATTGTACCTACTCGCCCTGCGGCCGCTACTTCGGTTGGGCCTCCCCCGAGGCTGTCGTCGTCGTCGACGCTTCCACTGGCCAGCAGGTCCTGTCCCTCCCCATCCTCAACGTCTACGAACTCGGTTTCTCTCCTCGCGGCACCTTCGTTATCACCTGGGAACGCCCCTCCAAGGACGAGAACGGAGATGCTACCAAGAACCTCAAAGTCTGGCGCGTTGTAGAGGAAGGTGTTGCTGGTCAGGACAAGCAGCCCCTCGGTCGCTTTGTTCAGAAGCAGCAGCAAGGATGGAACCTTCAGTACACAGCTGATGAGAAGTACTGTGCTCGTCTCGTCACCAACGAAGTCCAGTTCTACGAGAGTCACGATCTCGTCAAGGTCTGGAACAAGCTCCGGGTCGAGGGTGCTACCAACTTCGCCCTTGCTCCTGGTAGCCAAAATCATGCCGTTGCCGTTTTTGTTCCTGAGCGCAAGGTGAGCAGATCGAATTATTCTTCGATAACCGTTTACTAACAGTTTTCAGGGTCAACCCGCTGCGGTCAAGGTCTTCAACGTTCCCCTTTTCACTAACCCCATCTCCCAGAAGACCTTTTTCAAGGGAGACAAGGTCCAGCTGAAGTGGAACAAGCTTGGCTCTAGCCTTCTAGTGCTGGCCCAAACGGATGTTGATCGCTCAGGCAAGAGTTACTATGGTGAAACCACCCTGTATCTGCTCAGCACCACTGGTGCTTTCGATGCCCGTGTGTCCCTGGACAAGGAGGGTCCCATCCACGATGTTTCTTGGTCACCTAACTCGAGAGAGTTTGGTGTCGTATACGGCACCATGCCTGCCAAGACCACCATCTTTAACCACCGGGCCGTTGCGACGCACTCGTTTCCAATTTGCCCCCGAAATACGATCACTTTCTCACCAAACGGTCGCTTTGTTCTGGTAGCAGGTTTTGGTAACCTTGCTGGCCAAGTTGATGTTTACGACCTTGAGAAGGATTTCCGCAAGGTGACCACTTTCGAGAGTGGAAACCCTAGTGTCTGCGAATGGAGTCCCGACAGCCGCTACATCATGACTGCTACGACCTCCCCCCGACTCCGTGTGGACAATGGTGTCAAGCTGTGGCACGTCAGCGGCGCTCTCATGTATAACGAGGATATGGTCGAGTTATACAATGTTGTATGGCGGCCCCAGAGTCCCGAGAGCGTCGCTCCCGGTGACCCTTTGACCCCTGTTCCTACACCTCACGCCTCTGCTACGGCCTATCTGGGCTCGGTCAAGACCCCCAGCAAGCCCGCTGGTGCTTACCGTCCCCCCGGCGCCCGTGGCTTGGCCACTCCTCTCCACTTCAAGCGTGAGGACGAGGGTGGTGCTGCCCACGTTGTGAGCAACGGTCTGCCCAACGTCGGTCCTAACGGTTTCGGCCGTCCTCGACGCGCTGTGCCTGGCGCTGACTTTGCTGAGCAATCTCCCGCAGCTAGGACCGTTCCTGGTGCTGAGCCACTGGGTGATGAAAACTCGTCCAAGTCTAAGAACAAGAAGAAGAGAAACAAGAAGAATACCCAAGGCGAGCCCAACGGTGGAGCTAGCCTAGCTCCTCCTCCTCACGACCGAGGCCATGGCTCTGGCCACGAGGGTCGCAGCCCCGAACGACGCAACCACCGCAACCGAAGCCAGTCCCGTAACAACCAGGCCCGCAGCCGTAGTAACACTCACCGCAACGGCCATGGAAACCATGCTCAGCAAGGCCAAGGAGCCGGTGGTTCTGCGGCTGACTCCGCTCAGAACCCCAACGCCAAGAAGATCCGCAGCCTTCAGAAGAAGGTCCGCGCTATTGAAGACCTCGAGATGCGTCTGGCCGGCGGAGAGAAGCTTGAGGATACCCAACTTAAGAAGATCAACACCAAGTCGTCTGTGCTTAAGGAGCTCGAAGGATTGGAGAAGGAGAACTAAAGACGACTTGGAGGTTGATAAGGGACAATCTTTTTGAGTGCTTCTCGAGCGGACGTGACATATAGCAGTTGGGCGGAATTTGTCAATATCGGATTGTTGGTGAGTCATGGGTGCTCTACGATATTGGGTTGTGCTTTGTTGGACACCTGCACCGCGAGGATAGGTCGACTTTGTGATTCTTTATATGAAGACCGTCAACCAGGGTGTCTCAAAAGTCATTCGGATTATGCGAGACTTGGTCGGCGTACTATAGTCTGATGATACACAATTCAGAACAATAATCAAACTCATTTTCATTCCAACTACTTTCCCTTTCGTGAATGTCATTTATGACCAAGGCTGTTCTGAAGCATGCATTTTCTTTCGTACAATTTATAGGCAAATAAACTGATTCTGGCTTTCCCTGTAGTGCTTTGACCTACTTCAGTTACCCTACGAACGGCTCCAAGCATACGATACTGGTAAGGAAAACTGTTCATCATAATACTCCAAGTCCGAGATACAGAGCTCATGTGTGGCTATAATTCGAGAGCGTGTTGGTTGTTCCTAGGACCTTTTCTTGACGTGAACGTTTCGGTAACGTGCAATACATCATCAATCATGCATCATTTCCATTCGCATCATAATGATGCAGGCAGGTTCAACATGTGTCAATCATAAGTAAGATGCAAAATTGAACACAACATCCCACATACCACAAGACTTCAAGACTTCAAGAATCAACATATAAAGAACCGAGACTAGTATCTTCTCTGTGCCTCCAGATCAGTCAAGTTCTGCGACGACCGAGATTTGTTCTATGATAATTTTCATATAAATAAAGTAGCGCCCAACGTCCAACAAACAAGCCTCGATACGAGGCCCGGTTAGCTCAATCGGTAGAGCGTGAGACTCTTATGAGTACACCATCTCAAGGTTGCGGGTTCGACCCCCGCATCGGGCTGTTCCTATAAGTTCCATTAGGATTGAGTAATCGTTTATTTTTACTATTTTCCTTAGTAAACGGAGTAATTTTAAAAAGAAACTTCCTAGCCTCTAAATAGGATTTTAAGACTTACTTAATAATATAGTTATAGTATTATTATTATATTATTACTAAGTATTTTTAATTATAAAATTATTTAATAAAATAAATAATAAGGAATATTTCTATTTTTGTTAGCTTTTTAACTTAAATGCATAAAAATATTAAATAATTACTATTATTAAAATTAGTGTATTAGGCGTTGCCCTAGGCCTCTTTTTACCTAAGTAGGTAGGTAGTTATGCTGCTACTCTGGAAATATATATTTACAAGTCTTGAACGGCAATGGCAATAACAATGGCGATTGCTTCAATATTAGCTTGGCCTTTCTAAGTACCTTTCTAAGTACCTTTCTAGACAGGGAGGTTCGGAAGAAACCTCCCTGTCTAGAAAGATAAAACGACTAAGGCGGTTATACACGAAGATTATTCCACAGGCAAAAGTGACCTTAATCAAGTACCTAACGTTACTCCTCACTCATTGTTATCTTATAGACATTCAAGCTACCAACTTCACAAAAAAGGTTGAATGCTTGTTGCCTAATCACCCACCCACTGTCTTCTCAAATACACCGTCTTCTGTTTTTGCATCGCCTGTCTTTTCATCTTCTGCCTCTCGCCGCTGCTTCCTCTCAAGCTTCTTCTGATACTTTGCTCTCTTAGCATTAAGTCGATCCTGCTCCTCTCTCAAAGCCCGGATGGTCGGGCTCTTCGCTCTAATCTTGGCCCCATAACGCCAAAAAACGAAAGGAATTGGAATCATGGCCACTTCGAGGAGACCCAGGAGAGTACCTGCCCACTGGGGAGTCATGGCTGCGTACATCTTAGGTCCAGCCAAGGGCAAGACACCTCCGGCGATACTTCGAATGACGGCATTGCCAGCGAGTGCACTGGCAGCATATATTGAATATGTTCCGGCCAAGTAGTTCGACCCATATATGAAGCTGATGGTGTTGCCTGCGCCGAAGGGAATGCCGAAGGCAATAGGAATAGCCCAGTGAATGGTCGCTGGGAGACATGTCCATGAAAACACAAGCTGACCAATGGGTGTCAGGATTGCGCCAACAGCCATGACCAATGCTGTTGCTTCAGGCTGAGGCTTGCCAGTCACTGGATCTCGAGGCTGAGAGTTGATCAAGCGACGGAAGAGAGGCTCTGCAAAGATGGCAAGCATAGTTCCTACACCAATGCCGACAAACGCCAGTCCTGACATGCCTGCATCCCAACCGCGGTGCTGTGAAAATACGATTGGATATGCCACGAAACAAAGGTAAAGAATGGCATAGATCAGAGATATCCTGAGCTGTGGTTAGAGACGCTCCTTACAAACATCTAAAGGAGGGGACAGGAATTGCATATCGACTCACCAGATATCCATGAACCACAAAATAGGTTCGGTTGCCAACAGAGTGAAGGGCCTGCTCATGTTGATTTTGATAAGATGCTGCGTTGACACCTTCTGGTCATACTGGCACCAATACCGCGGATCGTCGTTCTCCTTGCGCAGCCGCGCGGCCTTTCGCTTGAGAATGGCTGGGTGGTATGTCTCCTTTACTGTGATCATCATGAGAATTCCAGCACCACCGAGAATCAGAGGAATCCAGTTGTCCCATCGCCAACCCATGTACTGGAATACGAAGCCTCCAATAATTGGTCCAGTGGATGGTCCATTCAATGGTGCGATCGACCACATGGACATTGCAGCAGCCAGATAATCTGGATCAGAAATATCGACGATAGTGCCAGGGCTGTTTGAGATCATAGCGGCTCCAAAGACGGCGCTATGCTTGCGTTAGAACGGCAGTTAGTCTATTGAAAGTCGACGGATTCCACTCACCCAAAGAAGCGCACCACAATGATTTCTGTCAATGAAGTCGCCAGAGCACAAGGCAAAATCAATAAAGCCCAGATACTCAAACATATGATGTAAACTTTCTGTCGACCATACAGCTCACTCAGAGGGGCCACGATCAGACTTCCGACTGCAAGACCAAGCAAATATGTTGTCAAACCAAGCGTTGTCACTGTAGTTGACACTCCAAACTCTTTGGCTAAACCGGACACTGATGCAGTGTAACACGTGCTGTACAAGACTACAACCCATGTGGAATACGAGACACAAACAATGATCCATGCACGATAAGCCTTGGACCAGTTCCTGGGATTCTCTGGGTCACCGTCCTCAAAGAAAACCTCAAAGTCGGGAGGCCGAGATGCGGCACTTGTTACGCTGGTCCCGGTCCGGGTGTAAGTAATTGGCTCGCGGGCCTCGCGCTCTGCTTCTGTCTCGACATCTGGAGTGAGGGCATGCTCCAACGCCTCAAAGACGTCACAGTCGTGGATGCGGCTGCGGCGTGTTTCAACGGTCCTGATAGGTTCCAAAATAGGCGACGACATTGTCGAAGATACCGAGGTTGACGACTCGGCGTCATTTGCTGGCGACGCCTTCTCAAGATCCCCCTTCATGACTGTCTGTTGGTTTGTGCGTTGCGTCTTCGAACCTGTATGTGCAAGTCTGTTGGTAGGATGGAATGCGATGGCGACTTTCACAAAAGACCGTTGTCATGTTCCGCTCCGGTTGTTTACCCTTTGTCTAGGATGAAGAATGAAAGACAAACAGTTCAACCTGCGGCACCGGGGACAATGGCGATAAAACTGATTTTTTTTTTAAAGAGGCGATAACATTGATAATGACCGGAAGACGGCACACAAGGAGCTAAAACTAACAACAGTTACACTATCTGTACATGGGTAAATGGTAAATTGCGCCCTAGTTGCCTAGGAATGTTCTCCAACCGATGTGGATGCCAAGAAGGATTCATCAGCAGTTAGTCCTCTCTGAGTGGAGAGTAGCAAATTCTTTATCAACACCACGTGCATTGCCTCTGTTAAGGATATGGCGAGCGAGACTGTGACTCCCTAGGGGGGGAAAGAAAACACAAGACTGGATTTGGTGGTAGATCGGTGGGTTTTGGTGTAAGCCAGTCTCGTGTATTTTTCCCCCCAGAGGACTCCTTAACTGACCAGTATGAATCACGGCCTGGCCCCATTAATGGACCCAGCGGAGGTGATAAGCGTCTTAGGTTGGCGGAAAAGATCAACACGAGTCAAATGGAACCCCTGCAAAATCCGAGTCTGACTCTATTTCAACCTGAGCCAGCTTGAGGTTTTTTCTTTGCAGAGATTCACAAAATTAGACAGCTAAGAGCGGTTGCTATATATCAAAAACAACTGATTATCAAGTAATCGCTGATAGAGTAAAGGTGGTTTTCCATTATTGGAGCTTTGGAAATATTGTCTTCCAGATCTCGGCACCGAAATCGGCGATACTCGGCCGAATGGGCACGAGATCCGGGGCCGAACCTGCTCCACAGCGGCCGGATTTAAATCGATGGCACGAGCTTCATCATGAATTAACTTTAGAGTCATATTTAAGGTTTCTCGATTCGACAGCTGAACATAAACTTGGCTAAGTCTGGGGCTAACGTAAGACGCATCAAGGACTATTGTCTTATACGCATTCTTGTGGATTCCGATGTGTCAACCAGACAAGTGTCTAACTGGGTCTATTTGGACAGTCTGCAAAGGGGTACAAGTGCCACTCACATGCTGTACACAACATTTCCTTCTGGCCTCCATATCCTATGGGTCCAGAAATACGCGGATACACAAGCAGTCCAGAATAGACTGTCATCGAGGTCACTTGCTTCAGGTTTGTTCAACTTTATGCACTCCGATCTCCCGGGGTACGTGGAAGTCAAGTCTTGAACATTTATTGAGTGATTGAAATAGGAGGGAAGACACTGTCGATAGATGCATTTCCTCTTGTGTTGACTTACATGATCATTCTTTGTTACATCGCACTCAAGTTTGTGTAAGCGGCAGGATGACTTGCATGGTTCAACCTCAATACATAGGCAAAGTAGTGGCAATGGCGTCGCTTCGGGGCATGGCTGACAGCCCGTCTGCCGGTTGAACCATTTCCCTGATCTGAAATAATCACATTGAGCTCAATATATTTAATAGGTCTGTGTTGTTCGCATTGGACGATGACCATTGGGATGGCATTGGTCAGCCTACTCGAATGATATCGGAAATGAATCAGAAGAAAACTATTTGACTTTCTCTACTGCTCAGTTCCAAAGAGCACACGATTTATTCGGCGTCGACTCGCATGCACATCTCACTGAAGGAATCCTGTCTGAGATCCTAAAAACGAAGCAATCAGATCACAATATCTCACGGACTCAACGAATTGAAGGCAGGTATATACTAATACGTGGTATTATTGTTCGTTTTAGCAAGCCATTCTTTTTTCATTCTTCCATAAGCTTTGCTACTCGTTTTGATTTTCCTCCGGTACGCCTCGCCCCTAGTGAGATCTCAAACAAGTCCATTCATCGTTCGGAATTCTACATGAATATAATTATCCTCGCCCTACTCGGGCAAGCCGATGCTGCTCAACGTCGAGATAAAACAATAACCGCCATATTAAGCGGATGTAGACCATTTCTAATAGTAATTTTGTAGATCTGAACTGTTGTTGTGAGCTGCTTGGCCGCCCATGGGCCGTCCCTGCGGTGGCGCAGGACCTCGAGGCGGCTGTTGACCTCGACCTCCAAAGTGACCTTGGCTGGGCGCTGATCCTGGAGGATGGTTGGCTTTGCCGAGTGGTGGGCAGGCGTCATCATAATCCACCTGTGGCCCGTAACCGCCCTGCTGGTTCTTGGGCTCAACATCGTCGAGGGATCGGTAGTTGTAGCCTCCTCCTCTACCACGACCTCCGCGTCCGCCTCTGGGATTACCGCGGTGGCCACGGTTGCCTCGTCCTCGACCCCCTCTGCCCCCTGAGTGGTAGCCGCGGGACTCATTGCGTCCGCTGAAGTGACTGTAGGTGTTCCTCTGGTTCCAGTCCTCATCGCCATTGTGCTTCCGTTTCGATGCCTTGTTGGCAAACAGGCTCTCGTACTCGTCTTCTCTCGGATCCTCAGGCTCGATGCGTAGAATAACCTTCTCGCCAACCACGGTCTCGAAAACGAACGACTTTTCTGGCGGCAGAGGCTGCCAGTTCTGAATCTTTCCTGCATCCATAGGCCTGATTCCTTTCCTCAACGCCAACACAACGAGCGGACTAGGGTTGTCGGTATGGAACTTGGCGTGCTGGGGAATAGGTCGCAGCTGTGCTGCCCAGATACTATTTTCAAAGCAGGCTGTGCCGACTACTTCCCATTTCATCTTGCTACCCATACCACCGACCTTCTCCAGGATACTAGCGGGACACGGCCGAGGGCAGATGAGAATGTTGTTGCCATGGT
Source organism: Fusarium sp. NFCCI 5145 (assembly GCA_033439405.1). NCBI lineage: Eukaryota > Fungi > Ascomycota > Sordariomycetes > Hypocreales > Nectriaceae > Fusarium > Fusarium sp. NFCCI 5145. The sequence continues at coordinate 19,938 of JAWDHB010000358.1, forward strand.
ACTTGAGTTCATGCTGAGGCATGTTTTGAGGTATATGGGCGAGCTTGATGAGCTTCTTTGTGTCCTCTGGTCCGATCATGTAGCCAGTAAAGAAAACAGTTTTCTTAATCCTGAGTCGGTGCTGGCGTCCACGTGGAGATTGTTTCGAGACCATCTCGTTGTGAACGTTTATCATGTGCTGGATCTCGGCCACCTCGATAACAGGATCCAAAGTCGTCGCGCAATCTGCCACTTGTATGACTTCTGCTGTGATAGGCCCTCGCGTCGGGGTCATGTTTTGCTGGCGGTTGAACTCGGCAAAGAAGTCGCGGAAGCCTTTCGTGTGCTTTGGTCGGTCTTCGTATACTCGAATCTCGTCTGCTTGTTTGTACGTCTCCATCAGGGCTCCTAGGAAGAGCTGCTTGAAATGCATCGTGCTCTGGAATTTCTGATTTGTCGGGCTGACGGCAGGTTTGAGGCCAATAATATCGAATTCGAGCCCTTTGGCCATGACCATCTTCTTTACCAGGTCCGCGAACCCGCGTTCCGAACGACCCGTGAGTAGAATGCAGAGGGCGTCCTTCTGCTTCATGCTCAGCTTGACAAGATCCACGATTTTGTCATTCCACCAGCCTTCCCAGGCGCGCCTTTCTTCGACATCTATTCCTTCACCTGTCGCGGCGAGAATGCGACTGTCGTGCCACCAGCCGCCATTAACGAAGGTTTCTTGGTTCGATAATGTTCCGATCGTGGGGCCGTTCCAGAGCTGGGGGTTCGGCAGGGGAGTTTTAAATACTGAGCTGTGTTAGATTGACCTTATGTTTCGATCGATTGGAATGCGAACTTACGGGTATTGTCAAAATCGTAGACGTGTAGAGACTTTATTTTGTCGACGGCTTCGGCAGGTCAGCGTCAGTCATGCATGGGGATAGGATAGAGCGGAAATGAAGGTAAATTCGATGCTTCACGAACCTGGTAATGGGTTGTTTAAAATAGACCATCGCCCAAAGGCCGTGATAGTGTATTGCGACGCGGCGGCTGCAGGGCCATGATATGCGCTGAAGGCCGAAGCCATGGCGCCCGAGAGGCTGAGCCGACGAAGATGAGCTGTTAGCGATGCCGATGGCGCGGATACAGACAGCATACAGCTGGTTTCCGAGTATCGGGGTTGATTGAGATGAAATAAAATTGAGGCTGAAGTTGATTTGGCGACGTTCGATGATGTAGTTGAGGTCCAAGTTTGTCGACCCTTGAGAATATAGGGCCTGTGGGGCTTGGGTCTGGGTCTGGGCTCAACAAAGGAAGCTGAGACTACACCTGTAACGCTACAGGCCTGAAGCTTCGATGCTGTTACAGGCGACAGGCGCCACATCTCAGCTGTTTGTTCTGTTGTCAAGGACGGGAAGGCAGAAAGGCGAGACGAAATATCAGTCAGCGACAACACCGACACATTGGATCTCGATCTCAATCCATTATGTGAAAGGCTGTATCATTAGACTGCACGAGGCTTTCCAGGACAGGACAAGACAAGCCAAGCCAATACCACACTTTTTTGTTATTTTTACCAAACTTATCTACCTTCATAAGGTTACCCCTCATTGCTCTGAACGGAGCTGAGCTGCATTTCACTTGCATTTCATTCACCTGACGCTTTCTATCACCTCGTTTTCTTACTATGGCGTCGTCTAGTGCCATCCGCTTCGTCACTGGCTCCAAAAACTCCCCTCTGGGCGCTCTGCATCTTCAGCTTCGCGTGAAACCTGGAGCCAGCAAGAACCGCGAAGGCGTTATCGCTGTAACCGACGACGCGATTGAGCTCTGTGTTTCTGCTCAGGCAAGAGAGGGCGAGGCCAATAAGGCTGTCGTTCAAGTCCTCAGTGGCATATTGGGTGTGCCGAAGTCTAGTCTGCAGCTAACGCACGGCATGAAGTCACGCGACAAGACGGTTGTGTTGGGTGGGATCAAATGTGACGGAGAGGACTATGCGAGGAGCGTACGAGAGATACTAGACAAGGCTGTAGAGGAATAATAGCATCTCAAGTGGTTCGATCGATGCTTTGCTCCTTTCTATGACAGGCCTGGGTTAACCTGAGCACATGAGCCTCCTATTGGCTGATGCAGCTCTCTTCGAACTGAAGACAATTACTAGGTTGTCCTATTTATTCGTTACCCAGAAGTATGTTTATAATGCTGGTATACCCAGTTCCTTGAAACTTCTCCCGCCAGACGAATACTCACCTTTTACCACTGATGCTCGGTTTGTCCTCTCATAGTTAAGGATAGAAATATAGAGCGACATTGGCTGACGTTGGAGTATGGGTTGTCTCTCGTTTTGTACGTGGTGGAACCTGGCTGGTCAGATAGAGAAACCTCGGCGCCCAAGAACACACACTCCAAAGATTATCATTTTATTTTAGATGGAGTCTTTGCGATACGGGCATGGTTTCGGGCTAGTGCCCGCTGGCTGACCCGTGTTCACAGAGCCGGATAGTCTATTTTTGCCAGGCAATATTTTTCTTCCTGTTGGAATTCGCAGACATGACCATATATCATTCTATCTCATCTCGATGAGATGGGCATGAGGGGGGTGCAGTGGGGAAACAATACTCTGGCATGACTATCACCGCCTCGACTCTAGATGCATGCATGAATACTCGGTCGGCAATGGAATAGGCATTTACGTACTATCTTTTTCGTAATCCACAAATTCCACATGATTCGGCAGATAATGTTTCATGAAAAGAATGCAGGACTGGCTAGAGGGGAAAGGCCCACGGATCCAATGCATATGCGGCTTTTTTAAATTACCATGCGCTGCGCATCGGCATTTCTCATGATCATCGAGATGTGATGCCTCGATCGATCGAAGGGACTCATGGACCCAGGACCTTGTCCAACTGCCACGGGGACAATGGATCCATACTAGAGACTAAAAAAGTTATACCGTACGGAGGTCGCAGTTAAAAGTTTTATCCTGCCAGGACATACCCTCCTGCTTATAACTAGGGTCCCTAAGAGATTAAAAAAAGTAATAAAAAGGCAGTATTAAATTTCCTTATTTATAAGCTTTTTATAACTTTTTTATATACTAATAATTAATTTTTTAATATTTTTAATTTAAGTATTTAATAAAAATAATTTCTAATATTACTTTAATATATTACTTTATTATATTACTTTTTATTAGCTATTTAATTATTATTATAAAGTGCCTTATAATTTTTTTTTATA
>JAWDHB010000362.1:0-125203 GCA_033439405.1 Fusarium sp. NFCCI 5145
ATAATATATTTGCAATACTATAATAATAAACATTTATTAAGTTACTTATTATTAAAGATAATATATTCCTGCTTTAGTAGTGGTAAGATTATAAGGGAAAGTGGGGTATTAAGGGATATATTGTAACTTTTTTCTGGGTACTATAGCCTATCTTGGCTTACCCATTTTAACAGCAGTAGCTTCCCCTTCTGTTGCAGAAGCTTATTTACTGGTCTGACCATCCTGACCACTGGTCTTGTCTTCATTGTGTTCACCTTGGAATAGTATACCTAATGTTGCCACCGTTTCAACAAGCGGCTTCCAGTTATAATTCCTTAGCCACAGTCAAATCCCGTCACGTTCGACTTCGACAGCCACGATATATAGACGGAATGTGCCAGCTCCGTCCGTAAACTACAAAGTTGGGTGGGAAAGAGAAGCTTTCAGCCACAGGTCTCAACTGCAAATAGCACTTCAAAACCACAATTTAGATATTATACCACAATGCCTCAACAGTTGTCCGTAACCTACAACTATTGCCATAACTGTTTGCATTTCCCAAATAGCCTTGCAGTAAATGTGCTAGTTCCGGCTGTGCAGAATGACTGGGAAGACCTTGATAAATCAACATTATGGGTTCCTTCCTAATATACATGTTTTTAAAAACTTATCAAGCCCAAGTACTTTAATGCGCTAACCTGGAGATTAAGCTTTACAACTCCTACACCTATATCCCCACAATATTTATCGGCTACATAAGGTTACATATACTAAGAATAGCTCAGGGCTTGGACGACAATATGTGTTCTTTATCAATGTTCATGGCTGAAAGTCTTATATGCCCAAAAGATCTTAAATAACTAGCTTGGACGACAGAACTTGACTGACAGTCTATTTTGAGCTAGCTAAATATTTTCAGCCAGTAAGTCAGACATCCATTGCTTCATGCGTTGGGTACACTCTCCATCTTGTTTCCGTCGTCCTTCAAGGATTATGAAGTCATGTCCACATCTGTGATAGTACTCGAAGCGCATGTTCAAATTGGGATTTAACATTTGAACGCGTTCCTTGAAAGTAACAACCTGGTCTCGGAAGACTTCATGTGCTCCCACGCTCAAGTAAAGCCGGCGTGAGACAGATCCCATCTCCACAAAGCAAGAGTCGTCCCTATCCAGTAGAAATGCTGACTTAGCCCATTTCACGTCAGGCCCTAGCAGTTCACGAGTGAATCCTTCCACGATGGTACTTGAAAGCATATCGACGGAAGAATTCTCCCTGAATGAAGCATCGTCGGTAGATCGGGTCAGCCAGGGAGAAACAAGAAAGGCACCAGCCAGAGGCTTGTACAAAATGATCTTTCGGGCTGTTGGTTCTGGTCGAAGCAAATGGCATAGCAGCTGGGCTGCTAAGTTTCCACCGGCAGAGTCACCTCCAATAACGATGTCTTGAGGCTGAAATCCCTTGGATAAGAGATGAGCCAGCCCGCTTGCTGCTTGGCGAAGCTGAACCGGTTGCCTTGCCTCGGGAGTTAAAGTGTACTCGAGAACAGCCACTGCGACTTCGATTCCCACTTCAATACCCGCCACGACATAGGCCCGCCAGCACCACTCCAAATGTCCTGTCGTCATGGGAGCTGCATAACCACCTCCGTGAAAGAAAAAGACAACCCTTTTAGCTTTCTGCCGATCGCCTATCCAAAGAAGCGACGACTGCCCGTCTTCTAAAAGCTCTCGGTCATATACAAGCCTTGTGACATGAGGTTCGTTTCTGGACTTTTTGGTTTGCTTGCTTTGTAGCCATGCTTTATATGTCTCGGTAGTCGATGGAGACAAAAACTGAATTTGCCTAGCCGAGAATCCAAGGGCGACTTTCAGAACTGCACACACAAGGAACAAGCGCGATGGAATGCCTCTGGACCAAGTAATGAATAAGGACCGCGTAATATAAGCAAGAACTAGGGGCACTTTCAACAACAGATGTGTAAGCAAGTAGTTCAATGTCCTAATGGGGCGACGGACGTGACTGTACCCGAATATAAAATACGGAGAGCTAGGTTGAGCTTCTCCCGCTTAGAAAATAGTGGAGACATGGAGCGTGGCAAAACGTGACTGTCTGTGCATCACCCCCAAGTTGAGCGACATAGTCTGACTATCTGGTGTTTATTTGGCTAGAGGTATGTATCTTATACCGAGGTGATCTTCATGGTAGTGTCGGGGCCCCGAACCTTCGACCTCGGAAGCTAGACTGGATCCAGCCAACAAACTTGCATGCGGAATTGTCCCGTCGGCAATAACGGAAGTGTGTATCAATCAAAGAAGTTTGAACAACTTTGACCGGACTGAGAGAAAGAATTGCTGCTAACTGGAGCTGGTAAATTATGACAGAACTTTGACTATGATCCTGAATATAACAACGCTCCAGCATAAGCAAAAACGGAACTGCAACAAATAAGTATGGATGAGAATAACCGACGCTACATACTTCCCAGGAATAGTGACGTCTTGAACCGCACTCTTTGGAGAACCAAGGCTGTTCTGGGAAATTGCATTTATTCAATTTATTCAACGATAAAGCTACCGGATCAGTTCCGTTTCTTTCAATCCCGCCTCGGAATGATTGCAGTAGCGGACCGACTAATCAAGTTCTAAACATGGATAATGCGGGGTAAGCTGGGGTAGATACTTGGCTCAGATTGGCATGTGATGGGCCTTAATACTTGCAAAGCTTAAAGATGTCTGGGTCGCCTGATCCCAAGTGACTGTATATGCCGAGCTCTCATATTCCATTCTTTCCTTTGAGACAAGCAAAGACAGTAGCACAGTTCGTTTCATAATGGCGGAACGTACTCCCATTGGACTTCCGGAAGGTCCAGGCACAGAGCCTTTGACACCAGCGCAATGGCATGTTCTCATGGCCATCATGGACACCGTCATAGCTCCCTGTCCCAAAGACATGGCGGATTCTCTCCAGAAGAGCAAAATTCTAGCCAATTGTGAAGCCTCGACACTCAATGCTTTCCTTGCCGAGAAACCTTCCGATATGCCCCTATTCCAAGACATCTTGAAGCGGCTATTAGCGAATCTTCCTCCAGATAAGCTGTCTGAAATTGGGACAATATGCTCCCTGCTCAGGTAAGTTCACTCTACCACTACCATAACTTGTAGCGTTGCTTGCTAATATTGCGATCCGATAGGAATCGAGTTACCGTCCTCCCACTCACTGGCCGATTCACACTATTTTCTGACCTATCTATTCAAGACCGTACCCTGGTTCTCAATTCTTGGAGGACGAGCTCTATAGCTACTTTACGTGTCCTGTTTAAGCAGCTCTCAATTATTGGCAAACATGTTTATCTCCGGTCAACTTCTCTTCTCGACGAAGTTGTCGGTTTCCCATCCACTCCGGCTGGGTGGCACCCGGTTGAATCTTATCCTTTCGAGTTCATGCAGTTCAACACATCAGACACTCATATCCAACTAGATACAGACGTTGTTATTGTAGGTTCAGGCTGCGGCGCAGGCGTTATTGCGAGGACCATAGCCATGTCTGGCTATCGCGTCTTGGTTGTGGATAAAGGTTATCATTATGAAACATCTTCGATGCCCCTCGACCCAAGTTCAGGATACTTCCATCTTTTCGAACAGGGAGGTTTGCTATCTTCTGAAGATGGATCCATCTCCACGCTTGCAGGATCGTGCTTCGGAGGAGGCGGGACAGTCAACTGGAGTGCGGCCTTGCAGTTACAAAATACGGTCCGCGATGAATGGGCAGACGAGCGAGGTCTTGAATTCTTCAAATCGTCCCAGTTCCAAGCCCATCTTGACTCGGTCTGCGAGCGCATGGGCGTCAGTAATGAGCCCATAAATCACAATCACGGCAACTCAGTTTTGCTAGAAGGTGGGCGGAGACTTGGATACAGCGCTAAGCAGGTTCCCCAGAACACAGGCCATTGTGACCATCAAGACGGATACTGCGCTTTAGGCTGCTGGGCGGGACAGAAGCAAGGTCCAGTCAATGGTTGGTTCCCAGATGCAGCCCGGTGCGGAGCCAAATTTATTTCGGGTCTTCACGTTGACAAGGTTCTTTTCCGAAAACGCGGTCGGAAGAAAGTAGCCTATGCCGTGACCGGAACCTGGAGGCCAAGAGACGGCGCAAATACTACGGCCAGGTCAATAACAATCAAGGCGAAGAGGGTTGTTGTTTCTGCTGGCAGTTTGTGTAGTCCTGTCATCCTGAAGAATAGTGGACTCACAGTAAGTAACATGGCCTTCCTTTGGGTTGCTGAGATATGATGTGCTAATCCATCGGCATAGAACAAGCATATCGGACGCAACCTGCATCTACATCCAACGACATTTGTGGGAGCAGTTTTTGAACAAGAGACAAGACCATGGGAAGGTATGTTACTGTCTTCGAGGCTTCTATTTTCCACGAGGGCTCTCTCGTTAACAGGCAATAGGCGCGGCTCTCACCTCTGTAGTCTCGAGCTTCGACAACCTTGACGGGCATGGTCATGGTGTAAGACTTGAACGTCCTGCAATGATCGTAAGTATTTTCTACGTAAATTCTCTAAAACAAGACTGACCGAGAGATAGCCTTCGATGTGTCTTACATGGCTGAATTGGACATCGGGGTCTGACTATAAAGCTCTCATATCCAAGTATCGCCACATGGAAGCATACATTGCTATCACTCGAGATCGTGACACAGGTCACATCATAGTTGACCCTGTACGAGGAACTCCTCGCTTGGTTTACACACCCTCCAAGTTCGATGCCAGTTCCAATATGAAGGGCATGATTGCTTTGGCAAAGATTCTGTATACTCAAGGTGCCTTGGAGATACACCCTGTCCTTCCTGGCCTTCAGCCATTTGTCCGTGAACAAGAGAGTCCGCAAAATGATGTTAACAGCCCTTCAAGAGTCGAAGATGCGAGGTTCGGGCAGTGGCTGAAGGAAATGGAAACTCATGGGAACAAGACGCCGGATACACCATATGGCTCTGCCCACCAAATGGGCTCATGCCGAATGAGCACTAAAGAAGCTGATGGTGTCGTGGATGAGTTTGGTAGAGTTTGGGGCTGTGAGAACCTGATTGTCGCCGACGCCAGTGTTTTCCCTAGCGCGAGTGGTGTTAACCCTATGGTCACTAACATGGCAATCTGTGAGCATATTGGCTCTGCTATGGCAAAAGGCCTGTCTAGTGATAATCAAGAACGCCCCAGGTTGTAGTCCAAATATACTTGTAATTGAGATATTAGCTAGATTACGGGTTGTAGGATTAGTTCTTCGAGTTTATATAATACTAAGTTGATGGGTTAAAGCCTAGCTCTACGACACAGGTCTCAATGGCAAGTAACATATCTAGGCCACGGTACTGTCACTATCACGTACAAGTTAGAGCAATAAATTAAGTACGTATGCAAACGCCATTGAGTCAATTATTTGTAAGAGGAACTGTTAGTATAATCCCCTGGGCTATCCTCCCAAGTTTGCAACCTCCCAATATGGAAAGACTATTGTATCAGGGTCAAATGGAAAGGACGTAGTCAGAGCATCTTGGAGAGACAGATCACCCTCCAAGATTGTATCCAAGAATCCATGCCTTTGCCTCTCTTGCAAGTATTCGTTTGACTCGCCTTCCACTGTTCGTTGTTAGCCAAGAAACAGCTATCAATACTGTGTTGCCACTGACGTTGGTGTCTGCCTGTAATTGCTTGATGCATCTTGTTCAGTAGATCGAAGGATTTGCGGATAGGCATGCTAAATGAAGAGATGACCTCGAGAACCACGTGGCATCTATCTGATGCCTCGATCACGCTCCTTTGATCCAGAGTAGCCCATAACGAGGGACATAGACGGCATGTCATCAGGACTAGGCTAGCGGTGCAAGTATCTGTATCGTCTTGATTAGCCAATGTCCTGCAATCGAGAAACTCAGAGTTACATAAACTATTCCACCACCATGCTTCGGCAGTTTCTGTACGAAAAGTCTCATAGACTAGATTGATGAGATGTATTGAAGATCTTACACATGCTCTAGCACCGTCATGCCTGAAGGATGCATACAAGTCATCGCCGACATCGTCAGAACTATCAAGTGCCAGCAACTGACACAATATTGGGCGGTAAAGCATGACTCTCAGGTAAGTAAAGCTGATATTAGTTAGTAACCATACGTAAATACGAGATTTTGAATTTGATGAGTGGTCTTACCGTGCCTGTAACACATTTCTCTGTATGGCTATAATTGTCGCATCGTATGGTGCCAGCCCCTCTGTAACGAGAGGTTCATTCCACGAAAGAAAGCTAGGAAGGCTTAGCTCAAAAGCCCGAAGCCTCCCTTGTAGTTCAGCAAAGATATCCATGCTTTGGCCAACGTTATTAGGATGGGAAGAACCACAGGTATTGTCGTGAGGCGGCTTGCATTGCAAGGGTTGGTATACTTTTGACAACATACTATCGAGGATGACACTCAACTGAACGGATTCGGTTTGAAACTGCAGTTTGATATGCTCGGGATTCTCGATATTGCTCCAATTAGAAGCATTCCTTCCTGGTAGTACAAGTGTAGAAACATTAGCAATCATTGTTGGTCGACCAAAAGTCATGCTGACGAGCCTATAGCCGTTAGTAGATGCGGTAAAGGAGTCTCTTATCCTTACGTATCCAGCACGATACAGCCGTGCCATGTCCGCCGTCTGATCCATTGTACCCGCGACTCTTGCTGATCATAGTGTGGCAAACTGTGCAGCCCCAAGCCCTGTGCGACTCGGAAAGCAAGGCCTGCAGTATTCCAACAACGGTCTGGGAATGAAGTGCCCTGGAGGACGAGAGCAACCAAGAGAAGGGTTTGTACAACGCTCAGATTATTTATGTCCAGGAGTTCAAGGTTAACCTTTTCCTTGGCTCGACTAAAGAAGACTTCGTAAGCTGTCGTCTTGGCCGTAGTAGAAAGGTTCGAAAATATGCACCCCAACGCAAATATGGCATTGAGAGAACAGAAGAAGGCAACTGTACTGGCATCTTCCCCTAAGCCCAGGTTCCTGTATTCATCTAAACTTTGGAGTTGTCCACTTGGTAGCCAAAGTGATTTGTACGCATGCTCGAAAGCGTCTTTGTCAAAGACGGGGTAAAGCCAGTAGATACGCTGAAAGTAACTCTCTACGAGGTGATCAGCCAGGCGTCGTGGTGGAAGAACAAACTTGTCAACATCGCTGTATAGGGATACAGGCTGGGAAGTGGTAGTTTGAGGGGCTACTTGGCGGTCTGAGAGTGGAATTGCAGTCCCGCAAGCCTCTTTCAAGAACGAGGCAGCTGAAGAAGAACCATAGAAACCGTCGCTCGAATCACGATGGTGCCCGATGTCCGCCTCAGATGTGGTTGTGCCCATGGCAGTGACCCGTCTTGTGTTGCTCGAATTCTCAATACTTTCGGTTGCAACAGATGAGAGGGGAGTTAATGTCTGGACTTGAGATGTTCGCAGGACGAGAGCGTCTAATTCGACTTGGCCCTCTGTGCCTTGTGTACTTTCTGTACGGCTGTTGGCTCTATCTGGAAGAGCGTCAGGGATTCTATCATTGAGCGCAGAAACCTGTTCCAGCTGGCGCTCCAGATATCGGATTCGCTCATGGAGGGCTTTAGTGTATCTTCAGTCACTTGTTAGTCAGGTCGAAACTGGCTCATTGAATATCTCTCTGCTACTCACTCATCGCTGCATTCTGTACGTGCATTCCCCACCTTGTAGACGCACTGTTCGATTCCCAGCGCCCGACGTCGACAGGTGGAGCAGAGCGGCTTGATCCCGTCGCATCGAGCTTTGCGTTCCCGACAAGGATCGCAGGCCAATGTTATTTTGCGACGACGTTGGCGCGATGGCTGCTCTGGCATCTTGTGTATGTATCGGAGGTACTGCTATCGGAGATAGGGAGCGGGCCGATTCCAAGAATATGTGCACCTCGGCTCGGCTCTCCGCCTGATGTTGTTGTTGAAAAAGTCGGCTCTGTTTGTTCCAGCCTCCTCGTAGTTATGTACCCAGCCGAACTTGGAGAGATCCCAATGATCCATTGCTGCAAGTCTGAACCTTAATCGCCCCTTCAAGTGCGGGACTGTCTCGCGGTGGTGGGCCTCGGTGACTAAAATATGTGCTAGCGCCGGAATGGTTCCGTCTCAATCATATGCCAAGTCAGTAAACAGAAATGCAGCTGGAATGGGATAGTACCTTTAAGACAATATCTCAAAATGAATCGGCCTGTGACCAAGGCAGCGTGTTTACCTTGTTAATGCCAAGTCAAATTAGTGAAACATCGTGCCATCATAGATGTGTTGATGGCGTAGCTGATAACTAGAGAAACCAACCTATCAGGGTGAGCCGGGATGCACCCGAGTTACCGCGGGATACTTGGTCTACGGAGACATCCCGACTCTAGCAGCCATGACCTTCACGAGGCAAGACACATGCAGGTGTCTGCCGAAACAAGGGATTACAACCCCACGGGGAATCGCAGCCCCATGGGGAAGAGCAACATCCCCATTAACAATTGAGAACTATAAGAATAAGTTCCTACCATCGAATTCCATTCATGTCAAACTTTCAATGTGAAATTTACAGATCCTTGACAATATTCGCATCATGACGCCAAAAAAAGAAACCTCGTCGACTTACAGTCAGTTTGCTTGTATTGGCGCTGGGTTTTCAGGCATCGCTCTGGGTGCTACACTCAAACGGTGGTATGGAATCACCGACATCCGGTTTTTCGAACGGCATAGTGAACTCGGCGGGACATGGTTCGCAAATAAGTACCCTGGTATGTATACCGCAAACACAATAATGCAGTTCCAAGATGAGGGGCTGAGTGAACTTTATAGGCGCTGCTTGCGATGTCCCAAGTGTGCTCTATAGCTTTTCTTTCGAGCCTAACCCTAATTGGTCTCGAGTTCTGCCCTCGCAGGAGGAGCTTTGGGGATATCAGAAACAAGTTGCTATAAAGTACGATCTACCGCCAAAGATGGCATTCAATGTCGAGGTCGAAAAGTGTCAATGGTTCGAAGGGACGAAGAGATGGATCCTTCACATTCGTGATTCCAAGACGGGCCATGTCTTTTGCCACGAATGCAGATTCCTCCTCGCAGGTTCTGGTATACTGGTTACACCTCGAGAGATCGACATTCCCGGCTCAGAAAACTTCAAGGGTCCCATATTTCACTCATCGCAGTGGAGAGATGATGTGGATGTCAAAGGAAAAAAGGTCATTGTAATCGGGAATGGGTGTACAGCTGCTCAAATTGTCCCGTCTGTTGTGGACAAGACAGAGCATCTGACACAAATAATCCGTGCCAAACATTGGATGCTTCCACCTATCGATGGGGTGGTTACTGATTACATGAAGTCCATCTTCAGCTATCTACCAGGTACCATGATGATACAGAGGTTACTCATCTTTTTGACAGCTGAGATTGAGTTGAAGGCGGTTCCAATGACCAAGTCTGCTGCCAAGTTTCGCCAAAGGCGACGCGCCCAGGCCGAGCATTTTATGAGAACCACCGCCCCGGCAAAATACCATGACCTTTTGATTCCTGATTTCGAGATCGGCTGCAAGAGGCGAATCTATGACTCCGGCTACTTGAGGTCCCTTCACTCCAAGAACCTGACCTTGACCAACGAAAAGGCTGTGAAAATTGTGGACAATGGAATTGAGACAGACCGCGGCTTCATTGAAGCGGATGTTATCGTTCTGGCAAATGGGTTTTCAACAAACACATTCCTCGAAGGAGTTGAGGTTGTTGGGCGAGAGGAAACATTGGCTGAGCATTGGGAGTCATTTGGTGGAGCCGAAGCCTACAACTGCTCTGCTATGAGTGGTTTCCCCAACTTCTTTATGCTTTTAGGTATGTCCTTGTCGTACCTTATACTCTGTATGACTCTGACTGACTACTGTCTAGGCCCCAATGCGACAACAGGCCACACTTCGGCTATCATGGCAATTGAGAATAGTGTTAATTATGCATTGCGTATTCTCAAACCTGTGCTCGGTAGCCCCGACGGAGTGGTTGAGCTTGACCCGAATGCTGAAAGGTGCTACGTCAATCGCATTCAGGATGATTTGGCTAAGACTGTTTGGAACTCAGGGTGCCAAAGCTGGTATGTTCAACCGCACTCACAGAGCGGCCGGATATGGAACGCCATGCTTTATCCGTATTCTCAGGGATACCTTTGGTACAGAAGTCTATTTCCTGTTTGGCGCGACTGGAAGATTACTGTAAGTCTCGCTGCTTACCCATGCTTTTTATTTTTTATTTGGAGGCTAATTCCCATTGTTCTGTGTTCAGGGTCGTTCGAAGAACCCCAAGTCTGCACTCTGGCTCTTAGTGAAGGCTGCATACCTTATTGCTGGAGGGCTAGGTGCATTTACCTGTCTTTATCTGCTCTGGAGATCTCAATGGAATATCAAGAACTTATACACATATATCCGTATAGGTCTACAGTCGTACAGACATTCCATACGGGATAGGTAGCAGGGTTTCTCTATTCAATAGCTGTCCTCTCGCACAGCATTTTCCTCTATCTTTCATCTACGGCGATAAGGGTATCTCATCTACACTTCTCAGAATCCGACTTGCCTCCGTCGTGGCCTTCTTCTTCTTGCCATTCTTTTCAAGTCCTCCCCCCAAACTGTTCGTCGCACGTCTCGGTCTCGCAGCAGAAACACCTGAATCGGCAGTTCTTTCCATGTCTGCCGCCATCTGCGCCACTTGCTGTTCTTCTGCTTCAATTTCTTCATCTAGAGGGGTTCCACCGTGAGACGCAAAAGCAACAATTCGTCGGAACGACCGTGGAAATACCTTGTGCAGAAACAACCGTACTGTTGGTAAACAAGGCGCTGCGAGGCTAACTGAGCTTTCAACACCGGTCCATATTATCAAATCCATGTAGTCCCACGTGATATTGTTTGAATGGCCGTAAAGAACATTGTAACGCATCTTCAGGCAACTGGCGACCAAGACAACGACTCCGAGGCTGAACATTAATATAATGCCAAGTTTTCGACGCAATGTTGATCTGGCTACGATAACCGTTAGCGTTTAGTTACATTGGGCATGTGTACTTGACTTACTATTCCATATGAGCGGTATTGGAAGTATCAAGACAATTAAATCAAAGGTGATGTTGGCGATGTTAAATGCCCACTGCAGCTTGTTCAAGTCCAAGCACCGGAATTCGATAATTTCCCCTCCAAAGCGAATCCAATTCCATCGTATTGGTTTGCATTGGAAAATACTTAGAAACATAAAAACGAGCGTGCTGAGACAGATAATGAAAGTCCAGGCCCAGCAAATCTGGCAAAACCTCGTATAGACGTAGCAAAGGCGGATATAAAATAGGATTATCGTTACCTTCGTTATTCCCAAAAGAAGGACGTAAACCGGGGAGTCGATCCAGAATAGCTGATGTTGTCAGTGAATATTTTGTTAATTGTATGTGTTTAAGTACCTTGAGTGCATGAGACAAGTCCTCAGCATCAACCCACCAGATGTCTTGACCAAATGCTGACATTAACACTACAAGATGTTAGTTATTTAGCCCGAAGTAGACGCAATATCTATGGTTCCTCACCATGGTGTCCAATCCCGAAGTACACTACATAAATAGCCAAGGAAGCAAATGAAAGCCAGTCTTCGGGTGAAATCTTTTTGACAATCACGGTCTTTGTATAGAGGCGAATCAGAGTGCATAAAATACACAAAATGTGAATTGACATATAAGGCCAAGCTTGCATTCTTCGATCTCGTCGGGGACGCTGGCAGAATTCATCAACGCGCCTCAAAGATGCTGCAGAGTATTAGTCGATAACACGTAATAGCTGAAGCCAGGATGCACCAAAAATATCCGGAGTTTGACATTGAGCTTTCAAGCAGTGTATTAAGTCAGGTTGGAATGGGGTGGAATAGTTCCCTTCATTGCAATCTGGAATCCATGTAGTGGCAAAGCATGTTTGCTTTTCAGAATTAGCCAAGGTCCACACAGAGGGGTCGGAGCATATCCTACCGCACATTCCGGAAAAGTAGAAGCAAATAGTTCAGTATTTGGCGATGTTGTCGCTGGATTTGCTGTTGAGACATAAATAAACAAGGAGAGCCCAGTGAGAACGCCAGCCTTCATTATGCAAGACACATATTAAAAATGGGATAAATCAGGTCTACAAAAATAACTAGAGAAAACAGATCGATGTGGCAAGTACGGGGATAAAAGGAAGAACGGCACAGTGGATCTAGCTTCCGAGAGCAGGGCAAGCAGGGGTAGAAATAGATAACGTGTATTAGTCCTGTTTCGTGGTAGGTAATAATCAGTCTGGCAGGCCTGGATTGGACGGATGTAAGAATAAGTTTGACTACGCTTGTTAGCTCCGGAATATCTTCTAGCCACAAAGGAATGCCGAGTCATGAACTTGCGCTAACGTCTATTACCCGTTGCGACTGGCGAGCTTTGTTAAATTAATGCGGAGACTAACCTGGAGCAATAAATGCTTCACGAGTTTAAGTTCCGTATGTCCGCATCTTCTTACATCTCCAAGTCTTCCGGTTAGTAGAAACCTTCAAATTTGCTATTTATACAAAACAGGGTCCTAATACTGATGAGAGACCAGTGATAATGCAAGGTTCATAGCAATATACTCTATCAAGTGCTACAAGTTTTGTCTATTAAAGGTACAATGCGCCCAAAAGTAGTTGGAAAAAGACAGAAGACATTAAAACTCAGAAGCGATTTATCAAGTAGAGCAAGGATCGCGTATCTCCTTTCATATTGCTATCCTAGAAAACCCATTTCAGGCCTTTATACAAAGTCATCACTATCTGCATGGCATTACGCCTGATAGTGTTCATGCTTCTTTGACTTCTTAGAGGGGAACATAATAAAGAAAGCTATAACAAGAGCGAAGATAATTACCACAACGGATATTGGACCTAAGGCAAAACAGTCAGATTGGAATCTAACCTAGCATTGGTCATAGTATAATGAGTGTTTTGGCTAAAATACATACCTGCAATCTTCCAAAGTTCACCAGAGGTTGGGTTGCTTGCATCCTCGGTTGTCTCGGATACATTGTGGCCGAAGTAGGATGTGAAGAAGGACAGGGGAAGTTATGCTGTCAGAAGGAGGTTAACGACTTAATGCTCGGGTTGGAACTTACAAATATAATAGTAATAATCGTCAACAGCATCACGGCTACTCCCTGCTTAGTTGTATCTCGGGCCTCCTTCAGACTCGCAGCTGTCTGTTCAAGGTTAAGTAGCTCCAGAAGCTATTGAAATGTTCAGCGAGTTTCTATATCAAAGCTTATCACGGAGAAATGACGGTATAATATTACGAACCATTCTGTGTGTCTGCGCCGCATCGTCCCGTAGTCTCTCAGTATTGGACTGCTCCAATCTCAGCCTCTGCTCAGCCTGTTGGAGTAGTTTACCGGCATTGCCACCAATATGTAGGACGTCGACTGTGCTCATTCTTTCATCGCCTGGAATTTCGAGCCCGTGCAGACTCGTGTCGACGAAAGATAATGTTAGTGCATTATTCTTTATTTTCACGTCTTACAATGTCGCTGTCTGTGAACATGATTTGACTTCGATTGACTTGTTTCTTTCCTTCACGGAGTGATGGCTTGAATCGTAGGAACTTTGTTTGCAACGAGGCTAATACGGTAGCTTGTTTCTCTAGGACGAGGAGCAGCATATTAAGCTCGTCAAGAATATCTGTAATCTCTAGGATAAGTTTCAACTCATCAATTCCCTCAGTTATACTGACAACTAGTCATGCACGTTGCCGACTTAGGAATCGAAGAGATAGCCACGATGCTGACACCTAGCGAGCACCAGCCAAAATGACAATCAAAGAATAAACTCAATTATTTCCCTCGGAGCCTGATTCTTATTGCACAAAGTTACGTGTATGAAGTCGTGCCACTGTTGCACTATTAATGTTCAGCCAACGGATTATAGCCAGGAACTTGAAAGGATAGCTAAAGGGATTATCGAAGCCTAACGCACTATTAGAGATCACGCGACAGTTAGATTTCACAGTCAGGTAGGCCAGAAAACAACCAGCATACTTAACACCTCTTCTAAGTACATTAGATAAGAACTACATATAATTGACCGAAATTTATATATAGCTTCAGGTACTCTTTAGCAAATATTAGCACATTATTTTGCGATCCGCCTGCCAGTATATTGTTCCTGGCCCTTGAGTGTTTCCCCGCATTATGTGTGTAATATCTAGGTGCGGACTCGGTTAGTCGGAACCGTGGGTAATTATTCAACCCCTTTTCCATGGACCAACTACGGGTAGAATTGCCAAGCACGGGTGGAGTTGCCAAAGTTAATTCCAGAACTGCAATCAGCATTCCTGGAATTCTGAGCTGAGGAGGCGAGCTAAACCCCAAGCGACTAGGTTAGGTTGTTGGAGGAGCTGACTAGTAAGGGGTAGACGGCCGTCATATCGTCAGCCATCTGAACTAATCTGTCCGTCTGTGCACGCTGAACTTCACAGGCCATTGACATCGCGGCCCGCAATCTTTTCCAACCATTGACCCCAGCTTCTGATAGGGCGGATAAGGATTATATGCAAGGCACAACGCCACCTTACAGCGTCACCAAGATTTGGTTGACTATAGCACGCTATAATCGAAGCTGAACCTGGGATTGTGTTCTTACCTGCCATATGGAGTATAGAGTAGTAGAGGTAATAATCCATGGTACGCTTTAGCAAACAAATAGATCTTGTTTTCTTGTTTTCTGAAAGGCTCCCCGTCTATCGCGTTTTAACTGCAGAGCTAGAAACATTCAAGTCCAAGAGATAAGCCACCATAATTAGAGGGCCAAGTCTATGAAGGAAGACAGCACATAAATATAGACAGCTCCCGCACATCATCAGCTTGGCCCGAAACCTGGCCCTTGCTTTTTATCTTCTTCCTTGCCCAAGCTCAAGGTCTATCTGCTTTGCCTTCCACGGCATCACGATCGTCATGAAGGACTACGAGACGTCTGTGATTGTCTGCACCTTTGTTACTTTGGTGCCGGCTCTCCTGGCTCTTATAGCACGTGTCGCTGCCCGACGCATGACCAAGATGAAGTGGTGGTGGGATGATTACTTTTGTCTAGTGGCTTTTGTGAGTTTGTTGCCCAGTGACGTTCAAGGGTCATTCACTAATGTTCCTCTAGATTTTCTGCCTTGGATACAATGGGTTGATGATATACTGTAATACTGGGCTCGTGCCATTTTCTGTGATTACTAGCTGATATCTATAGGTGCTTTAGAGTGGTCCTTGGGCTCCACCATTCCCTACCCTGTTGGTTCCAAGGAGTACGACAATATCAACCTCCATGCACGACTATGCCAATTCTTTATTTCCCATACATATACGTACTCAATCGGCTTTTCAAAATTATCCATCCTTCTTTTTTACTGGCGAATCTTCAGCCAATCTGCAATCCGAATCCCTATCATTATTTTACTTGTTCTCAGTGCTTCATGGATTATTCTACGTACCTTTATGGTTACATTTCATTGTCTTCCTGTGCAAGCATATTGGGATAAGACAATTAAGAATGTGACGTGTGAGATTAATGATTCCCAGTTCTTCTTCGGCACATGTCTTACGCATTTCATTCTTGACGTCTTTATCTTGGTCCTGCCTGTTATTGAAGTATTTAAGCTGCGGCTTCGGCTTGGGCAGAAACTTGCTGTGACTGGTCTATTTACCCTTGGCTTTGTGTAAGTTGCCCGAGAAATGTAATCCCAGAAACACCTTGTGACAGGAGCTAACAATTCAAGTGTTTGCCTTGCATCTGTGTTTGTTATTGTGGAATCCCTTCGCTACAATCCAAAGACCACACAAATGCCACGCGATATAGCTCAAGATGATATGTGGGGCTCTGTCGAGATTAACATCGCTATCGTGTCAGGCTGCTTTCCTCTTCTTCGTCCAATCTTCTCAAAGCTGCTCCCAAAGAAGTTCCTCAGCTCATATGCAAGCAATGGCCAGGCCACCAGGACAACTCGGACAACCCGAACCGACCAAAGCAAAGCGGGGATTTGTCTCACAATTCTCAACCGCACCAAGAAGGAGGATGAGGATGATGATGGCAGTTCTACGCATCAGCTTGCCGACCCAGAACAAGGAGTGTTTGAGACTCAGGACAGCAAAGGGGGTCCTTGGACACAAATCTACAGTGAAGGAGATTCCCGTTCTTCCAAGGAGCGTGACATGGCAGCTGTCTATATCCGGAGTGATGTTATCCAGGAGGTTAGGGACTTGAAATAAACACAGTCCATCTTATCACCTATTAATATTAGATCTGCGAACTTGCGTTGATGCCCACGACCTGGGTTAAGGATAAACTGCGTGTAGATAGTATCTGGTGCGTATTGCTATCTATTGTGGTATATTTGTAGATACTTAATCCCCTTCGCGATTAGCTGCACTGTCCATTGAAGGGACAAGTCGTGTGGTCGTAGTCGCACAAGGCTGGTACCGGACATCCGTCGCAGTTTTCGCTTACAAAAGTGTTCTCAAAGTTCCACCCATGGAGATCAACGTCAGGCATACCACCTCTGCCAGGCTTCGTCCCGCATACAAAAGTCTCCCTTTGCATCTTGAACTTGGTGAGAGTAGTCGACCACCCATCAATAGAAGTATAGGTCAACTTGGAACCATTGTCAGTGACAGAAACCTTGGTCTTGTCTGCACAATCCATTCGGTAGACGGACTGATCCGAGGCCCACCAGATACCGTTGCCAGAGTCACACATCAAGATCCCATTCTCCCAGAGTTGAACGTACATGCCATCGGGACTACCGATGCAGTTATGCATATATGTATGGGCTGTGATGCAACGACCCTGTGGTGTAGGCTTGGGCTTTGGCGTCTCCTTTGGCTTCCAGGACGCACAAGCACTCGATGTAATGGTAGCTTGGAACTTGGGGCCACCCATAATGGTCCATGTGGTGCTGCTGGCGCAGGTTGCGCCCTCAGGGCTTGCAGGGGGTTGCCAGGCTGTAATGGTGGGAAAGTTGGGATCAACGCCGGTGCTGATGCAGGATGTGTGTGTTTGGCAAACACCGCCTCGGGGACCACCGTTGCACTCGATATTTGTGGTAGAAGCGAGGCAGACCTTTCCAACAGGAACACCGCCGGTGCTCGTAGCTGTAGGCAGTGTAGGTAAGCCAGTCAGATGTCCGCCGTTGCCGCCGCTACTACCGCCATCAGACCCAGGGTTGTTGGATCCAGCTGGCGAGGTAGGATTAGAGAAGTCCGGGTTTGTGCCAGTAGGATTGAACAGGCACCAGAAGCCGTCACAGAGCTTGCCACAGACATCACTGCACAAGGGACCTGGTCGACCCGGCTTATATGTGATTGGGGGGCCGTATCGAGGACCCGGTCCGTTGTTGCTAGCGCCAGATCCAGATCCAGATCCAGGCAGTTCACAGGAGCTGACCATTCCACGAGCCTCAAGGTCTCGTTTCGGAATAGCACCCGGAGTACACGCGTTAGGATCGACACCCTGTGGTCGGGGCTGCACATTAAAGATGACAGTCTGCTTGGGGTCGTTTGGCTCAGGATTGTAGTTCAATACACGCTTGTTGTTGTTGATGACCTGTAGGATCTTGACGGGCGTCAAGTCGCCGAGCTGCGCAGCGTCGGGATGTCCTCTGATATAGGCGACAAGGCCTGCAACAAGCGGCGCGGCTAAATGTCTTGTCAGGAATGAATCGATGTGTAATGTGTAATGTAGTGGAATACTCACCAAAGGATGTTCCAGTAGCTCCG
This sequence comes from Fusarium sp. NFCCI 5145, assembly GCA_033439405.1. Lineage (NCBI taxonomy): Eukaryota > Fungi > Ascomycota > Sordariomycetes > Hypocreales > Nectriaceae > Fusarium > Fusarium sp. NFCCI 5145. Next base: position 17,804 of record JAWDHB010000362.1, read on the forward strand.
TTTGCGTACTGTGAGAGATTGGGAAGAGGCTTGTTGAAGGGTAACTTCTCGCCCGGCGCATAGTGCGTGAGGAAAGCATCTGCAAGATTGAAGTCGGATTTCTTGCTCCAATGGTCTACAGCACCGATGATGAACTTGGCCTTGAGGCTGCGCATCGACAACTGTGGCTCATGAAAGGGGGACTTTGGGTCGTTGCCTGCAGCAGAGACGAAGACGGTGCCGTACTTGTCCTCAATACGGCGCATCAACATAGCTGTCAATGTCAGAAAGGCCACACAGACTTGATGGTCATCTACCTACCATGTATAGTGCCAAGGGCCCAGTGGTTCGGCGCTTGAAGTACAGTCCCGTAGGACATGTTGACCACGGCTTTGTTGTTTATCTTGCCGTTCTGGTGGTTGGCGATGTTTAGAAGAACCTCGATAGCTCGCTCCGCTGTAAAGCCTCCTGCCATGTGATACGGCACAAAGACAAGCTTGGCTGCTCGGGCCATACCCATCGAGTGACCTACTGCGTAAGATGATGTGAGATATCCGTGTGCCTTGTCCGACTCGGGGGGTTCGGTGAGTTGCCATACGGGATCTGCTGTGAGTTGGGATGGTTGAGCATTGATAGTGTCCTAGACGTTATCAGTGGCAGGTTTACCAATTGAAGCGAGGATTTCTACGAACTTGTTCGAATGGACCGAACCAGCCACCGTCGACGACGTACACGGTCTGGTCACTGCCACCCAACGTCTCCCAGTAGTGGGTGAACTTGTCCTTGCTGGGTTCGTGACGGGGTTTGCTTGTGTCGACGTAGCCAAAGTCCACGTTGAAGGGATAGCCCGCAGGCATCGAAATCATGGACAGATGCCACATGCGATCAGCCGAGTTGGCGTCGTATCTCTTGAGGTGCAAGTGCTGGTCGTTGGGCGTCGTTCCGTTGTACACCAGAGGCTGCTCGTGCATGCGACGGCGATGGCTTGAAGGTTTGGGAGGCGTCCAGCCAGAGTCTCGTTTGTGTTTTGGAATCCCTGTGGGCTTGTTTTTGTAAACAGCTCGTACCTGAAAGCGACATGTTAGTCGATGCTTCAAACTCGGATAGTATCTTGAGACTCGCCTCGGGAGCTTCTTGAGAGTTGAAAAAGGCCATGCCAACCGGTCCCAAGTTATGAAGGATGAAGAAGCCCGTGAAACCAAGGTCATCCGCTCGGAATTCCTGGTAATCAGCAACCATGCTTTTTGCGTTGAGTGCCGTCTTGCGATCATCAAGCATCTGTATAACGGCCGCGCGTTCCGATGCGCTGGTAGGGTCACGGAGGATGAGAAATGCGCCTTCACCATTTGATTCGCAACCCCAATTTGGTTGATTTCGGCGCTTGACGAGGCTGCGTTTCTCATGTTCGGGCAAGTCAGTTACTTCTGGCAGCTCTAGGGCTCTTTTGGTGAGCTTGCAGCTTTCAACGGACTTGGTAGCCTCCACATCCTTCAGGTTGCATCCTGTGATAGTGGCGCATCTTGACTTGACCTGTGTTGCCGTCGTCTTGGTTATGCCAGCTGTGACAGTAGTCGCAAAAGAGCTTGTCGTGAAGCACAGAGATGCTTCGGCGGGTGTGCAAGCTTCAGGTTTGGGAGGAGGGGCAATCTTGCCGCCGGGGAGGACACTGTGACGATATGTTAAGACCAACTCGGACATTTAAATGTATCTATCTTGTAGATTGCAACTCACGTCATCTGGGGCCATGGAGGGAGCTTCCCTTTGATGGTGAACCCGGGAGGAAGCTTGATCCTGTCGATCGGGGGTGGACCACTGCGAAAGTCACAAGTAAGCGAGTGTTGATGTTGGATATGGTCAAGCGGACTCACGGGGGTAAGATGCCAGTCGGAAGATTCCATTCCCAACCATTGATACTGATGTCAAACTCGGGCCAACTAATGCACACCTAAAACACGCACGTCAGCGTACTTACATTCGAAGTAGGTGGGTGACAGTATACTTACCCAGAAGAACCACAGTTTGCACGTTGTCTTGCTCTTTGGTCCATCACCATCATCATCTTCACCTTCTTCTGGAACGTTGGTCTCCACGGGCTTGAGCTCTCCCGAGACAGGCCAAGTTGGCGTATCATCATCATTTCCGAAAGGAGTCTTGGTATATGGCTCCCACGTTGGCAGCGGGGGGTCATCCGACGGCACGGGGCCGGTGAGGATCCACGGATCGTGTGTACTGGTGTCCGTGGTCTTGGTGGCAGCTGATGCGCCGGGAGAGATGGTGCCACCCACGATCTTGGGCCAGGGAGGAAGTGTGAGGGTTCGCACTTGGGTAGAGCCACCGTCGAGAGTGATGGTTGTTGTGATGGGCTTGATATTAATGCTGGGCGTAGGAGTCAAGGTTCCTTGATCCTGACCAGATGTGATTCTGATGTTGTAGTAGTCCATAGACTCGGTTACAATCTCAGAAACGGTGACTGTCACTGTCCTGGTTGAGCCGGGTCCAACTTCGAGTGACGTCTTGTAGGGTGGGATAGAGATGGTTGTCTTGGAAGGCAGCGCACGAGGAGGCAGCACGAGCTGGCAAGGCCCAGTGCACTGAGCGGGTGTGCCTGAATACACGGCGGGATCTAGATATACCACTTCACCTTCTGGGTCATCTGGCCTGCAAATCGTCAGTACTTAAATGTCACGTCACGAGTCAATAGAAAGAAGACTTACGAGCCAGAGCCTGGAACTTGGAAGTCAATGCTCCAAATCATGGTCCCCCCAAAGCAAAGACTATCAGCAAAATCCCTCTTGGCCGCAAAAGTCTCCTCATCATCATAACCGATCCATTGATCATCCCACGTAATCTGCTTCATCATCGAATCAGGCAGATACTGGGGTCTGAGGTTCTTTTTCTTGATCAGCTGCTCGATTTCCACCAGGGACATGACGCCTCCGAAGCCTGTGCAGGGCGCAGGTTTGCTCGGCCCTGAAAATGGGCAGAGGAGCTGGTTGCATGAGGGATCAGCTAGGGTATAGCCTCTGCCGTACATGGCGAGTCCGAAGTTCAGCTTCTGCGGGTTCAGATTGTCAAACCACAGTGGGACTGTGTTATTTCGGATCTCGCGAATATCAGCTTGTCCACGGACTTTCTTGCCGAGAGTCTTCACGTCAGCATCCCAAGAGCCATGAAGATCGTAAGCCATGAAGCCAAAAAAGTCGACATACTTCTCCATGGCCTTTGCGTCGAACCATCTCAGGTACCAATAGTCGGGAGCAAGTGTGAGACTGATGCCGTAAGACTGCCCAAATGCGGTGCGCATCTCTCGCACAAGAGAGACAAGGTTTCGTGTGTCTGCAAGCTTATTGCCGCCTCTTTTGGGATCTCCGGGGTACTCCCAGTCCAGATCCACTCCCGAGAATCCAAAGGTATCCATGTATTCTTTGACAGAGCTGATGAATGCAGCCCGGTTGGCTTTGGTAGAAACCATTTCGCTCCTAAAGCAAAGCACATTAGGTGATGGCTCAAGTGGCTATTTAAGTTAGACTCACCAAGTCTTATGAGTAGCAACTTCAGGGTTCGAAAAGTCGAAGCCGCCAACAGCAATCCACGTCTTGAGCTTACTACTCGCCAGGGACGTAAATTCCTTCATAAGCGGAATGTCGTCTTGTGTTGCTGGCGCAATCTTGAAGGACGAAGGGTCGATAAAGGCAAACGCAAAGAAGATGTGAGTGAATTTGCTCGTGTCGAGCTGCTTGGGTGAAACCTTGTTGCAGAGTCGGGTACGGACGTTCCATGATTGATAATACCCGATTGTTCTTCCAGATGAACCCCCATTTCCTTTTGCACATGATGGAGGGCCTGTAATAGAGCAGGAACCATATCCAGCTTGGCAAGGAAGAGTTTTATGGATGGGGTCTGCATTATCGCAGTAGACTTCGGTAGCTAAGTTCTGTTAGTAACTGGAACGTAAAGGTGCTAACAGTGCAGGTTTGTTACTCACTTCCGCACCAACCAGTTGCACTGCCTGTTTTCTTGTCAGCGGCAATCTAAATATTGGACTTGTTAGTCTGTACTTACAGCAAAGATTCATACCGCACGGCATGTCTGCATCCTCACTGTACTCTCCACACATGGCTGTAGCATCGCACTGGGACTGGCACCCTTCACCGCAGTAGTCGGGTCCATAGCCGCAGATGCTGTTTTTTCCACAGCAGCTAAGAGACAGGTCAAAAGCGTTCAAAGCAGAGAGGAAGATGGGTCACTTACCTGCCATCAATGCAAGGTCCATTGTCACACCGCAGAGCATCGCGCTTCTGTAAAAGACTAGCACTCCTGGCCTGAACCCGTGATGTAGCTGTCAAGTTGGACGCCGTCTTGTTCATACCAATTGCATCCGCGGGGATTTGAACGGGTGGAGCTTCATCGGGATTCTGATGAGCTGGGGTAAGTTTGATCCTATCAAAGATCTTTTGAGTTTTTTCTATTGGGCATCAGTATACGCATAGTCGCAAGTCTCGTCAAGAACATGTGCAGAAGAGAAGAAACATACCGTCAATGGGCCAGAGATCCTTAGAAGATCTCTCCTGGTGATGAACTGAGGCATGAACAAAAGGAAAAAGAAAGGATTGGCTCGCGATTACCCAAAGGGCAAAATGCGATAGTTGGGATCGCATGACGCCGATTGAGATGCGTAGATAGTAACTGGTAACGAATGAATGGTTGGTGATGATCACAGGTTAAGGGAAGCCACTACATTATATCCATCACTACACATTGCCAGACCAGAGTATCATGCTGTCATACTTTTGACAGATGCAACATGTCTGATAGACCAGTCTAGATTGACAAGCAGACGGAATTCCGTTTGGCTGCTGTTTAATTTCAACTCACTGCAACGTTCCCTGGCGGCATGTGACGATGAACAACTCCCGACTCTCATATTTCATGGTCTAGAAGCTGGCACTCTGAGTCTGAGCCTCCGAGGCACCTCAAAAGATGGCATGGTTTCGGATCCTTCCAGTGGCTTAGCTACACCGTTAGAATTTTATACGGGGTCTTTTGTTGCCCTGCTAAGTGTGCTCTAGCCCAGACAAGGTCACCACTTGGGATGAGTCCTTTAGTCGGAGATTAGGGCTAATGCAGGGGTTATTAGCCTTGACCGCCGAGAGGTCGATATATCGGGCTTGGCTAGATCTCGTCGGCCTCGGCTGTGCTTGGCAATCAAGCCCTGTAGGTTGACCATTAAAAGTTCGTGAATTTGACGAACAGCACTAATTTCGGTATTGGCCTTGTTTTGGGTTAGATTATGCTGTAGTGGACTCGAAAACGTTGCTCGTACCTCGGCTTTGAGTCGGATATAAACTATTATCTAGTCTTCTCAAGCTTTAGACTAGACGTTACAGTAAGCCACCCGCCCAATGGCAAACGGCTGATCAGGCGTCTTGTAAAGCTAAATTGATGGAAGCGACTGGCTAACCCTAAGCAGATAGTTCTGCTCGGATGGGAGACGATGCGATTCGCTGATCATAGTTTGCCTATTATGAGATTAATACCGTGAACTGCGGAACAATGCCTACCCTGGAGTGACACTGTCGTAACAACGTGACATGTTAATGTCTTTGTAGAGTTAATTGTTAAGCTTAAATACAGAGAATATATCTTGTTGTGATATTACCACTTAAGTCAAGTCGAATGTATCTGAACATCGCTGAGGACGTGACTGTTTCCTTGATGATATGATCACGGTCTTTCAAAACGGACTTGGAATGTGCAAAGCGCGGTCTTTCTGAAGACAACATCTTGGTAATTTCAGCACCAGAGGAGGTGTCACCGTGTCAAGTCTATTAACCGAACCACAAGCATATTTACAAGCATCTGCCTACGCGCAGGAAGGAATTGTCCGAAGTTGTATCAAGCTTCCAAATGAAGATAATCGTCCGTCATTTCGGCCCGGCCCCTTGCCTGCATCGCCACTCTCCGACCCACATTGAATTTAGCCTTATCGGCACGGAGAAAGACGCTAATGACTCGTGGGTCTATCACGCTCTAGAACAAAAATCCTTTTACGTCCATATGAAAAGATATGGCTTCCTTGGTAGCTTCCTGGGATGCATTGGTTCTACCTACGGTGACTGCTGTAGTGCAAATAGCTTCTGTGGAAAGGACTCCAAGTTTTGTGATGCTGGATGTCAGTCTGCATTCGGAACCTGCAATGCTGCCGCTAGTTCTGTCTCCAGTAATATTCACACTCCTAATGCAGCCTTCATTTCATGACATGCGTCACAGAGATATATCTCTACTATATTGAAAGTTGGCAAACTACCTAAAAGTCCCAGAGAGTACCAAACGCGGGTATATTAGCTTAGAAATATTAGCAACATACCTACAATATCGACGAACAATAACATACCTGTATAGCACCCTTGCATTATTTCGTCGTTACCCTTTCTATTAGACGTGATAAACACGACTTCAGCTTCGAAGTGCACCCTGGTCTCCCTCAAAAGCTGCATTGTGTCAGGTCGTCGACCCTCCTTCTTTGTATCCCACAAAATCATCCGCTTGGGTTCGATATGCTTGTGGATCAGGTCGGATATTGTTACACCAAAGGTTTTGTCTTGATCAGAGCCGATCCAGATAAGAAACCTGATGTGTAGATGTCAGTAATCTGCTCAATCACTACCCCGACTTCAAAACATACCAGTCTGGACTCTGAATACAGGTAGACAGCGCAGCTCCTATACCTGTCCCTGTACAGATCCTAATTCCCCTCTTGTACATAGCTGAGGCGTGGCCAATGCCAGCTATCAGTGTTGTGAGTACAGACAGATGAGTAACAAGGTGAGGTTAACCTTACCGAACTTGAGCTCCCTTGTCCACAATGTTGTCGGTGGATGGGAGAGGATTCTTTTTGTAAAGTCACCTTGGACACCACAAACCATGTAGTGGTATGGAGACCCGGTGCCTTCGCTGATAATTCCAAAAGCGTGGAATTCCTTAACAGCAGTACGACTTATCCTACCAGTGAGCCCTTGCTGCATGCCTCTGTTGAATCGAATGACAGCAACTTTAGGCGAAGGCTGAGTTGGTATCATTAGCTTATAAATTGGTAAGGCCTGATACGATATACTTACAAGTTCGACTTGCACTGGGACCTCTCGAAGGGTGACCCATGGGAGGGCGACGCTGTTGACTGTTAATCGCTATTATTAGGAGAGAGAAAGTGAAAGGACGTACAGTATCGTAATAAAGATGGCAAACCAGAGTTCTTGTCCACTCAGAATGATGCTGGCATTTGATTGCCGTCCCCTACGATTGGCGTTGTTGAGGTCGCTTAGGATAACGAATACCCAGGTCATCTACTACTTATTAGAACTAATACCCAGACAACGGAAGATGCTTACTGCTACACCGAGCCAGCCTATAAAGCGGTGGTATCGCTCGAACGTATTGTGATGGTTACTGCAAAACTTGTGTCAATGTCGTCCTGGGACTATAACGGAATTGAGGGAAAGTATACTTTCGAAGCCACGGGAGGGCACTGAGAACTGATATGCAGATCAGTGTGCTTGTTATGGCGCCTGTGGCAATAACAGAGCTGTGCTGCATTGCTCGGTTTCGTATCATGTGGATAATTTTGAGGATAAACCAGCTGCCAACCTGCATTAGTAGTAATAGCTGTAAGTCTGCGAGGCAATCTTACACAGCTGCTGATAACCCGCACCCAGAGTGAAGGCCTCCAATATGTTGTAGAATCGAAGTTGCTGCCAAGCGTATCCCTAGAGGAGCCCACTAGATCCTTCCATTAGCACGCAATTGTATCCTAAATGAAACCCAGACATACGCTACGCAACCCATAGATAGCTATTGTGTATAGAAATCTTAGGAATAATTCGTTTCTCACGAGTATTGCGAAGAGGAGGTTTCCAAGCACCATCGCTCCAGAGTTGTTTACGGCGTAGGAGAAGTGGCCGAGTTCAGCCGATATCATCGCAGCCAGGTTTAGCGAAGTGCACAAGAGGAAGAGCTTGCGGTATGTATTGAACCATAGATGGAATAGTACCCATCGACTAACTGGCTTATTTATTACTGGTATTGACTTTGTAACTTCGAGGTTCGGCACCGGCACGGTCTTCGCTGGTCGTTCTATTGGTGTCGTAGATGGGTAGACTGCTTCGTTGACGGTAGATGTTGTTTCTGAAGAGATATGGGCAGAGGGCGGTATTGTCGGAAGACTTTGTGATCCGTCGCACAAGCCCTTTTCGGCATTATCATCGTCGCTGTGGCCAGGGAGAGGGGATTCTGCTGAAACCCATTGTGTATGCATGTCGGATATTTGAAATGGAACCTATACACCAAGATAAGTCTACCCAAGAAACAATCCCCAAATTCTAGATACAGTCTCCTATACATTCATACTGCATTCTACCAACGGCCATAACTCGAAGGTAACTATCCCTACTCTCGGAAACAGCCTCATCCGAACACAGATGCCGCTTTACCGTTATGGTCCAAGAGCACGGAAAGATTTCTATCCGGAAGCTTTAGCTCCAATACTAGCGGTCGATCTGCACTACGCTATCCTCAGTCTGTAATTACTAAGACACGACTCGGCATATCTATCCTCCCGATCTGTTTGCTGATTGACGACTTGACTACCGATTGTCACCCTCCACTCCTTAGGGTTAGGTAGAGACTTCCACGGAGTAGAAGCTACGGAGCAAAACGCTTCCGCTAAGCCACTTTCCTCCCCTGTCTCACTTCATTCTTAGACTTACATATCATTACCACCATCATCATCATAATTATCGCTATGTTTTAAAACTTGGCTCTCATGACACGGCACTCACTGTAGCATGGCGCGAAAAATACACTTTCCCACGGACTATCAATGCACAACCCACTTCCGTCATCACAATCTCCTCCGCCATTCCCAACCTGGAGTTTAACATTTGGTAATTTGCATGGGTTTCTTCTTTTACTAGCAGATTATCTATTATCTAGTCACTGAGCCATTGGAGTCAATGTTTATTCACGAATCTGGACATGGTTTGATCCACTGCTTCTTGACCCGTTTGCTATGCCTGTGATTCTGTGGCTTCATCGACTTGCCGTAGCAAAACTGGACCTTGTCCTTCTGTCTCAACTACGTCTAGATTTTGTTGAAAGGCTTGTATCTCTTCGTCTACGTCTTACCTCGTTTCATGAATTATTTTATTTAATTAATCCTCTGACCGCAGCCTTCTCTCAATGTCCCAAGTGCTCAATTTAACTGTAAACCCGAACCTAAAGCTTGCATACCTGCAGAGCTATCGCTGTGCTTTACGACACGTATCGTTTAGGCGGGAAGTATTCGGTCTTGTCTTATACACCTCCACTGCCTCTCGACTACATGCTAGCCTGTGTGGATTATTTCTAGTAACTGCGAAAGCCAAGGGGTTTAATCTCTGTTCCTCCTCTTATTTCAGTAATCTTGCCAGTGATAAGGCGGCCTAGTAAGCCTCCCGCTGCCTGAAGGTGCCTATTAGCCAATTGCCATTCCGATTTCTGGCTGGATGTACAGGGGTTCAGGTGTATGCTCTAGCCCAGAGAAAGTAAAGTCAGAACACGTTGGGTCAATGGAGGAGTTTGAGTCAGGACCAACGGCAGATCGATGTATCGGGCTTGGGTAGAAGTTGGTAGGTTGGCAATCAATTCTTGCAGACTGACTATTAACCTTAGTTAACTTAATGAGTAGTAATAATTTCGGACTGGACTTTATTTGGTCCAGATTAGGCTGTAGTGGACTGTGGAGTTAAATTTACCCTGGAGCAGAATTATTAGCATAATTACTGTCTGACTAACTTTGTAAAGATAAATAAAATCTAAGCCTTAAATGTAAATAGAAACAACATTTTCTTATAATTATATTATTACCTTAGTAAAGTTAATTTATTATAAAGTAATTGGAAGACGTCTTTACTAACAAGATTACAGTTTATTGAAGCCGGCTTGGAAGATATGCTACACTACCAAGCACAATATCTCCGTAAAATCAGCGTGGAAAGAGGTCCCAGTGCCAACTTCATTAACCGAACCACGAGATTCTACAACAATCTGCTCATAAGCAGGAAGTGATTGCCCGAAGTTGCATCAAACCTTCCCAATAGAGTCAATTGTCCGCCATTGTCGCCTAGCTAACCCCTTGTTTGTATCGCCACTGTCCGACCCGCAGTGAATTTAGCCTTATCGGCCACTCGATCGCTATCCCAGACACATACAGACTCTGACGCCCTGATCCAGTTAATATATAGACTATGTATTAGTACAAGAAGACTTGGTGAAAAATGATAAAGTGATGGTGACGGCCTAGGCAGTTCGGAGATGCAAGACGTTTACTAGACTGTAAACAGTGTGTGAGTTTTTCTTTAGTTAGTTTATTTTTCATTCTCATGCTGTTAAATGTGAGCTTGACATCGCTCACGGGATTTCAGACGACTGTGCCGTAAAGGATCTTCTCGCTTATATTTAATGAACCGTACTGCGGCTCAATCTGGAAGCACGTGCAAAGTTACGGTGTGTTTTTATGTGGATATTTCGCAAATTCATGTTATTGGATACTTCGCCAATTTATCTTATTGGAGACATCATACTATGTCTTGTGGCATGTCTGTGGTTTAGATCCGTGCAAGACCCTTACGAATACTACTTCCTGGCTCCACCTCCGATGGATATATGTGATCCTTCGAAGCCCTTATGACTGCCAGGTTAGCTACCTTCTGAATCTAGAGTAGTTGGTAGTAAACTCGCCACATGAAGTCTTCGTCTAAGCGATACTGCTAAACGAGTCAAAGCTGGCTATAAGAGATGATATGATGTTTTTGAAGGGTTTTGAAGTATAAATATCTCCCAGACTTCTCTCTATTTCTCTCCAGGAAATCACTCACAGCTACTTCATTCTATTAGTTCCTGACTACCTGATCTCGACTACACTTGCCCTTATTACACTCCCAGCTTCTCCAACTCTATCAAATTCGCTTCCTCAAGCCCCAACGCCAACATGCGCTTTAACATCACTGCAATCATCGCCGGAATGGCCATGACCGCCGCGGCAGACCGTATGGAAGTCTTTACCAGTTGTGCCGCTTTTGGCCAGTGCGATAGCCGCGACGCCACCTTCTATACAGACTACGGCGCCTACAAGGTTAATGCCAATGAAGGATGCCGAGGTACTTCGGTTCCTGCTATGACAGAATTCTGTATGGACTGGGGCAACAGACGTGGCCACTTCAGATTTTCCGGACAGGGAAATAAGCGATGTCTGGTGCAGGATTCCGAGACTACAGCTGCTTGCGGCAGCAGCGGAACAGACTGCTACAGGACGACTTGGAAAGAGGTTGGATGTTATTGGCGTGAGATCCCTATCCCAGAGGAACAATTGGCCACCGAGCCTCATTCTAGCTTCTTCACCAGCACCATCCCCACGGCTGCCGCAAAGACCGCTTCCAACTAAGTAGCCATGGGCTGAGGAGGGAATATTGAGTGCTGTCGACGGTGGGGTGAAGCTGGCAAAGAAGTTTTATATTTATCTTTATCCTTTATTTCCAAAATGGGAGTGTTCCCGCTTTAGGTATAAGGAACCTTGTTAGAAACTTTCTATACTAAAAGAGACCTAACTCACAAAACCCGTTTTTTCTTGTAATAGTGAGAACTGTAGGATAATAACATATCTTGCACCTAGCCTTATCAAATAACTCTAATGCATGGAGCAATGTGCATGAACGTGTGCAACATAGGTATGTAAATTAAATACAATCCAAGCCCGCTGCGATAAGACTTTGTGAATTATTTTATCCATAGTCGTGTTAGCTTACTGTTGCACAGGTCTTAAGCGAACGTATTGTTGCCGGATACGAGAAAGGCGGGAGAGATAGAACCCTGTCTTGGGGCGTAATGTAACGTAGCCAAGGATGCTAAGAGACAGACTGTTTGTCCCGCTTCGGCTGGCTGAAAATCTTCTCGAGCCGGGTTCTTACTCTTACTACAGAAGTTTTAACCGAAGCAGCAGTGACGACTGTAATTAAGCGAATCACCGTGTTGTGTAATTACATGTGCCATATTTTGGGAATATAGAGGGGAAAGGACTTAACCTGGGTTTTCGATGCAGGACAGAACCGGTATAAGAGGCTTATGAACAGCACGAGATGCAGGATGGAGAAGTTTAACGTATTTGTATTTTATTAACTAAGGCAACGTTGGAAAGGGCCTTAGTATTATTTAGATCCCCGGTAGCGTATTAAGGCTCTTACTTACGAAAGTATACTAATAAACAATACTATCCGCGTCTACTTGCACCGTTCTTTATTAATATTCAGAGCTTGGATTCTCTTATGTCCTAAAAAGCTCTATAGTTAGCTAGTAGGTTTTGGAAAGTGTGTATTTCTATAGGACAATTTACCTAAATAAGTAATTTAGTTACTTATATTCTTAGAAGCTAGATAATTAATATATATTATTAACCTAATTTATGAAATCATCTCCTGATTTATAAGTTTACGCAGGAGCAGCAAGTTTCGCTACATATACCTAATTTATACTTGATATTTTGAATAATGTCGAGAATAAAATACTGATATCTAATAATCGTGAGCTGCGTGTACAATATTGTCTGTGTTTGTATAATCTAGACTTTGTCTCACTGCCATTATGCCGCCTTCAGCCAGCCACAATAGATCAGAGCGAGGAGAGAAAGAAATATATTTCATAACCACAAAGCAGGACAAAAACAAACTCTTTATAGCAATTGCAAGCCTTGGTACGGGTAACTCCCGACTTGCACTCATAAGGATGGCCTGGGTTGGAGGCTCCGATATATATATAGCAGGAGTAAATATCTAGGTGCCCAGGATTAAGGGCCTGAGTTCTCAAATATTAATGTCACTGCTGAAGTGTTATTTGCAGTTGAGACCTGACCTGTGACTGAAAGCTTCTCTGTCCCACCTAACTTAGTTAATGTTACTGCCAATCAAACTACAAGCTTACAACCAGATCCACATCCACAGCTGACATTGACCCATGCATGAGCCCTGCAAAAATGCGACCGAGGGGAATCGAACCCCTCTGAAGATGCAAAATAAACTCCAGTGTGGGAAGTTGAACCGCGAGGATGACGTGATGAGCGTGGCTCCAGAAAATACCAAAAATGCGACCGAAGGGAATCGAACCCCTCTCTAACGCTTGGAAGGCGTTAATGCTAACCACTACACCACGGTCGCTGGTGATTGGACATGCCTTGCTGAGTTCTCATTGAGGTATATGTCCATTTGAAGATTTCTTTACCATTGAATGCTTATCCTTGCCTAACGTCAACTAGAACATTTTATCGTTGTTATGTACAAGACTCTAGCTAGACTCGATTTCACTGTGGAAGGCTTGCAACATACCCTTGGCAGCATGCTCTCCAAGAACATCCAGGGTACCCATTCCCATCATCTCAAGTACACTAATGTCAAACTGGAAAACTGTTTTCCACCACTGTCTCACCTCAATTGCCACCAATGAATCCATTCCCAGATCTGACAGCGAACAAGATGTTTCGAGATCCTCCACAGGTTTAAGCAAGAAGCTGAATACCTTCTTACCAATCTCGACAGCAAGGAAGTGTGCCGAGTCTGCCTGGCTGAGAACAGATGCATCCTTCTTGGCCTTTGTGATGAAAGACTTGAGCTCGTCGTTGGTAGCTGCACCAGAGGACCCAGTGGCATTACCATTGTTGTGAAAGACCGCCATGCGGATATCCTTCTTCCACAGGGATCGATTTGAGGGGTCGCTCAAGGAAATGTTGGAGCGCAATCCGAGGCAGAAGCTGCTTGCCTTCTTGACCATAGCTGCACCTAAAGCGTCCAGAAGCTCCCTCTCAGAGACTGTTCCATCAGAACCACCAGAAGCCTTGAGTTTCTGCATGATGCCCTGATGCTCGGCCATGTAGCCAACTTCTTCCACAGCACCAATCTGGATGGCACAGGCCGGCAGATCCAAGTTGGCTCGGTACTGGGAGAAGGCGTCGAGGAAGGTGTTTGCACCTGCGTAGTTGGCCTGACCTGGCTGTCCAATAACACCAGAAAGGGAACTGAAGAGGATGAAGAAGTCAAGATCGGCGTTGACTGAAACAGACGCAGTGTGCAAGTTCCAGGTGCCCTTGACCTTGGGGTTGACAGCTGTGTTCCACTCATTGATCGTCATGTTGGGGAAGCTCTGGTCACAAAGAACCATGGACATCTGAAGTATGCCCTTGAGATGTCCTTGGGCACGAGCAACTGCACTGGTAACATCATCAAGGCTGGTGATGCTCCCTTGGACGAAGTCGACACGGCATCCATAACTATCTAGCTCTTGGGCCAGATCAAGATGCTTCTGCTGTGTGCCTGCACTTCGTGAAAGGTAGATGAGATGGCGAGCTCCTCGCTGGACCATCCAGGTTGAGATGGATCGACCCAAGCCGCCGAGACCACCAACAAGAAGATAAGAGCCCGAGCTATCAAGGCTGACAGGTTCCTTTCGTGGTTGAACCTTCAAGCTGTCGCTAGAAGTCATGTCCATTGACACGACGATCTTGCCGAGATGGACACCTTGTTGCATGTACCTGAAGCTATCAAGAATTTCCTTGGAGTTGTAGACTTTGATAGGTCGGACCGGGTTGATGCAGCGCTTCTCATACAAGTCGACAACGCTCTTGAGCAGTCTAAAGACATGTTAGCTCTCTGTAACCAGGATCATCGCTGTTCTGACTCACTCTTTTGCAATAGCTCCCCGTTGAAAGCAAAGCTGGTCCAGGTCCACGCAAGAGTAGCTTCGGTTGTCTTCAAAGATACTCATATCGAGTTTACCAGAGCCGATCAAGTCTCTCTTGCCAATCTCGACCATCTTGCCAAATGGTGCGATGCACTTCCAAGTGGCATGGAGAAGCTCGCCCGAGAGAGAATTCAGCGCCAAGTCAACTCCCTTGCCACCAGTCTTCTCCATGAGTTGTTCGACGAAGGAGTCGTTGCGAGAGTTGAAGATACAACTGCGATCCAGACCAAAGGTCTTTTCAAGATACTGGATTTTCTCCTCGTTGCTGACTGTGGCGTAGATCGTTGCGCCAGCCATCTGAGCCAGCTGGATGGTCGAAATACCAACACCACCACAGGCACTGTGAACGAGGATGGACTAAGAGGGTCAGTTACATGTCTCAAGAAGTGGCCTGCAAATGACTTACCTGTCCCTTTTTCAGGTTTCCAACGTTAAAGATGGAGTAGTACGAAGTGGCAAAGACACAAGGCATTGTTGCGGCATCTTCAAAGCTGAGGTCCTCCGGGATCTTCTCACAAAGATTCTCGGAGACAACAACCTGGGTCGAAAACGCAGAGTGCGATATGAACATAACCCGGTCCCCAGTCTTGAGGCCTGTGACCTTTGGACCAATGCGACCAACAATGCCAGCACCTTCAAGGCCGAAACCGTTCGAACCTTCGACAATGCCCATGGCGCAGAGAACGTCCTAAGACCAGGTTAGCAGGCAATCATTGAGTGTAAGAATGTTGAAGTACAGTACCTTGAAGTTCAAACCCGCGGCTTGCACGTTGATCTCGACATCATCGTCCTTCAGTGCTGGGGCTTGGTAGCTCGCCCAGTGCAGAGCATCCAGTCTGCCAGGCTTGCTTGTCCTAAGAGCAATAGGATCATTCTCACTGGAAACCAAAAGGTTGGCTTGGGCTGAGAATGAGTGCATACGCCCGACGTAAACCGTGTTGTCAGAAATGGAATACTCGTAGTCAGGCTTCAAAGTGTCATCTTCTTGACGAAGCTGAAACCTCTCAAAGACATCCGTGATCTTCTCTGAAGATGATCCGATATTGTCTACTTCGCAAGTGGCAAAGTCCAATAGCATCTCAGAACGAAGAGTTCTGGAAATGCCGAGGATCTGTCCAAATCGTGGGTCAAAGCAAGAAAGCTGGGACAGATGAGTGATCCAAAGAACGCCCGCATCCTTCAAGTTGGCAGTCAAGGTCTTGAATGACTCGAACCTGCTCTCTTCGAGATTCTCAAAGAACGGTTGCTCCTCATCAAGCACGGCGATGATGTCTTGTCCTTCGGGAACAGACAAATCGGAAAAGACTGATCGTTGGACGGAATAGCCCCTACCTTCAAGGCTCTGACGGAGGGCAGACTCACTCTTGGTCTCGTAGTGAGAGTAAGTGAGAAGAGTGACTCGTTTTTCATGACTTTCGTTGGTAGCTGGCCTTGCGACGATCATGGCATTGAGCTGATGAGGCTCAGCTGAGTCAAGGACAGCTGCATCTGGCACGCGGAACCCAGCGGCCTGCAACTCTCGCCCCCATCTCTCAGTGCTGATATATGGCTCATCAGGTCGACCATCTTGTTCACCATACCACCATCCTGCAAGGGTACCCCAGACATAGTTCACCCACTTGGATGTTGGAGTCAACTCGTGGAGAAGGAATCTGCCGTTCTGACTGAGGAGCTGACGGACGTTTGTCAAGCTTTCGTTGAGAGACTTGGTCGCGTGAATCACGTTGGTAGCGAGGATGAGATCGTATTTGCGTCCTTCAAAGCCCTGTTCAGACAAGTCTTTACTGATATCAAGTGTTGCAAATTCCATGTTGGGAAACGCCTTGAAACGTTCTTTGGCTCCAATGAAAAAGCCAGACGAGATGTCGGTAAAGGTATAGTTGGAGTATTGAACTTTACCAGCCGGTGCTAGATGCTCCAAGAGCTGGGCGGTAGAACCACCAGTGCCAGCACCAATCTCGAGAACGCGGAGATTAGGCTTGCTATGGGCCAAATGTTTGAGGAATTGGGACTCGTCACACTGGTCCATAAAGACGTAGAGCTTGTTCAGGGTGTCATCTGCCAGCAGTAGCTCAAGTGCCTCTGTGTCTCCTGTGAAAATATTGGCAACATTACTGAATATCTTGGTAATGGCCACTGCAGCATCCACAGCCGAGGTCTGCATGAGTTTCTCAGAGAGGTCTTTGACTCTCTGCCGTATCTCAGCATCGCTCAGAGACTCCAGATGGCCAAGACTTTCGGACTGAATCTGACGATCGATCCATGAACGGTACTTGTGCATGTGCTCAATTGTTGTATCCAAATTGGCGATAACACGCTTGCTGTGGACCATGCACAAGTGAGACAAATCAGTCAAGTCAGGCATATGTTCACTGCGGTCAATGGATGTCTTGATCAGTGTCTTTGTGTCCAAGAAGTCGATGTGAGGCGCCCATTCAGTATGGGCAGTAGGCTCAACAGCGCTATCACCAGTTTGTCCTTCGACAATGGACAACTTGATACCCGAGCTTCGGAAGATCAGTTGGCCTTTAGTATTGACGCCTTGTCCACTACCAGTGATAGAACCACTAGCAGTGTAGGATGCAGCTGCTCGGATGTCAACATCGCCAGCGGCTGTAGAGCGGTAGATGCACATCTCATCGATATGAGTTGGAACCATGGTCTTATCTGAAGGGTTTGCAAAACCTTGAGATGCAGCGACACTAAGAAGCTGAAGAGTCGCATCGATGACGGTGGGATGGAGATGGTAATCGATATTGTCTCCATCCTTGGCAGAGACGATTGCGTCGGCCTTTTGGTCTCGTGTATCGGCTCGAATGTGGTCAAGGCGTTGGAACTCAGGTCCAAAGTTCAAACCCGACTTAGCCATGGACTCGTAGTAGCGACGAGTACCAACCTTTCGAAGGAATGTAGTCTTGCCTTCCGCATCTCCAAAGCCCTCACTGAAAGACCTGGCCTCGCCTGAGCAGTGCTTTGTCCATATAGCGCCGTTGTAAGACGCGATGGTGAACTCCCACCACTCACTATCTAGAGAGTTGGTCAAGCGTTTACGGCGGAGTGTAGTCATGATCTCAACAGGCTTCCCTTCGTTCAATACAAGGGCTGTACTGACGATGACGTTGCGTAGCTTGAAAGCTTCATCCACGTGGGTGACTTGTCTTACAGCTTCGCCGATCATTCCAGCGTAGCCAGCAAAGGGAAAGACAATATCATCGCCAACCTTGTGATCACGGATCCAAGGGGCGTTCTCCAGATGGAAAAGGTTGCGGAAGAGGATGTCAAAGTCCAGACTCTCTGGGACTCGAACTCCCAGAAGGTCATGGTACTTGTACTCTCGACATCTCCATTCCTTGCTCAGTCTCGATTCATACCAGTATCTCTCTGAATGATTCCAAGGGTATCGCGGTAGGTCTGGTAGGATGGACCCCTGTGCAATAACCTTGGTCAAGTCGACGTGAGCATTGACAGCGTAAAGCTTTCCAACGGCTGTCAGGAAAGACTCGACATCGTTCTCATGACGGACGAGGGCAGAGATATACGGTGATGAAGTTGAGTGTTTGGCCTGGATCTGTCGCAGGGGTCCAGCGAGTGCTGAATGAGGACCGACCTCCAAGAAGACTGCATTCTTAGCGATGGAGTGTTGAATGATAGACGAAACAGCCGGGCTGAAAAGCACTCTTGACTCCATGTTTTGCTGCCAGTATCGGGGACCAAAGTCAGACGCTTCAGTAAGCAGATCACCCTTGACACTACTGAAAAACAGCTTGCTGGGCTTCTTGGGAGAGATCTTGTTCTGCATGAGAGCATAATAATCATTGCCAATCTCTGTCATGTGATGAGAATGATATGCCATGTCGACCTGCAACAGTCGCGCCATCACGTCAGGCCGGGACTCTTTAATGATCTTGACAACCATGTTCTCAACGGCTCCAGTGTCACCAGCAATAGTAACGCTGCGTGGCGAGTTCTCACAGGCAATCACAACTCCCGGTTGCAGGTATTCTTGGATCTCATCGGATCCCATGCCAATTGCTGCCATGGCACCTGGTTTCGTCTGGAGCTTGGTGACAAGACCACGGTAGAAGGCAACGGTGATGGCTTCAGTTGCTGTGATGGCTCCAACAGCATACGCCGCTGCAACTTCACCACTGGAATGGCCCACTACAGCATCTGGATGAACGCCGATCGAGGCGAGAGTGTCCACCAGGGCAACCTGTATCGCCGTGCAAAGTGGTTGAGACAATTCAGCTGAGCTGAGTCTGCTTGTCTTGGCAGATTTCTGAAGTTCTTCCTCGATATTCCACTCTGGGGCACCATCAAGGGTCCGGAGATGGGCGTCCAGACATTGGATAGTCTTCTTGAATATGGGGAACTGAGAGCTTCGAATCAAAGCTCTACCCATTCTAGGCCATTGGGCTCCTTGGCCGGTGAAGACCATGACAATGTTTGGTTGCTGACCAGCCTTGGAGACAGGAGATGTAGTAAGAGCACCAAGTGGGCTAGCCACTGAAAAGGCGCGATGCGGTAGGTGTTCGCGCTTGTGACCCAATGTATAAGCAAGATCATTCACTCTTTCTGGGTTCTTCTCAACGTAGTTTTCGTAGTTTGTTATCATTGCTTTCAGTGAGTCAGCTCCATTGGCTGAGAAGACCAAAAGCTGAGGTGAGGTTGTAGCTCGCTTGGAAGCAGGGGATATGTCGAAACTTCGGGCTGAGTCAAGAATGACATGGGCGTTGGTACCACCGATGCCAAATGAGTTGACACTAACACGCTCATGCTTTGACCCAGGCCAGGTTGTAGGCTCAGTAGGAACAGAAAGTCCGCAAGATTCCCATGGAATATCAGGGTTGGGTTCGTTGAACTTGATGTTGGGAGGGATCGTGCGGTTCTCCAAGGCCAGAACTGCTTTTATTAATGATGTGAGGCCTGAAGCTCCCTCAGAATGACCAAGGTTTGGTTTGACAGATCCAATCATGACGCCACCAGAAGGGCCAAAGACTCTCCCAACAGCTCTTGTCTCAATTGGATCACCGATTGAGGTTCCAGTTCCATGACATTCAACAAAAGCTGTTTGAGAGTAATCGTCGATTCCAGCGATCGAATAAGCCTGTCGAATCATGGCTTCTTGCGCAACGTCATTGGGAACTTGGATACCTCCAGCAGTACCCTTTCCGTCACTGTTGGATGCCGTAGATCGAATGACGGCTCGAACAGGGTTCCCATCACGAATTGCGTAGCTGAGAGGTTTGATGAAAATGGCTGAGATTGCTTCTCCTCGAGCATAACCATTTGCATCAGCTGAAAAGGTCTTGCATGAACCATCTGGAGCGAGAACTCCCTGTTCAGTCATTGCCATGGTCATACCAGGGGCCATGATCAGATTGGCACCACCGACAACAGCACCCTCACAGTCACCGCGAGATACCGCGAGACATGCTTCGTGGAGTGCGACAAGGGCTGCTGAACATCCAGTACGGACCACAAGACTAGGGCCCATCAAGTCAAGTTCGTAGGAGACTCTGTTAGGCAACATGAAATCTCCGTATCCCGTGACACGGTACAAGCCATATTGCTGGGCTTCTTTGGCAAACATCTCAGTCCAGTCTTCGCCAAAGCTACCCATGTAGCAACCAATAGGCCGACCTTTCCAGTCGAACTCGCCCGCGTCTTCAAGGCACTCTCGCGCAACCTCCAACATCTGGCGCTGTTGGGGATCAGCACGTTCGACTTCAGCCTTGCGCATGGTGAAGAATGAGGTATCAACACTGGCAATGTCTATACTCTCGTCAAGAAAGTAACCATACTGTGTTTTGACTGTGCCGGGCTTGGTGGTCTCAGACCAAAATGAGGAGGATTTGTATCTAGACTCTGGAACAGGTCCGTGGGCATCGCCCTTGGAAACGAGGAAGTCCCAGAAGTCTGAGGGTGTGTGTAGACCACCGGGTAGGCGTACTGACATGCCACAGATGGCAATGGGCTCAGTAGAAGGAGATTTGGACGAGTTCACGCTGGCTGAGTAGCCATTTGCGTGTCCGTTTTGGTGCACTCCATTGCCATTAGTCGTCCCATTGGTAGGAGTATGACCGTTGGTGTGACCATTGGTGTGGCCATTAGTATGACCGTTGGTGTGACCGTTGGTATGGCCGTTGGTAGAGCCGTGGCCGTTAAGGCTAGCATGACCGTTGACGCCGTTAGCGCCGTTCACGCCATTGGTGCCAGTGATAAGACCGTCAGACATGACTGTTGAGGCTCAAGGTTTGTGAATTGAGTATGTACAGAACGAGTGAAATTGGTGTATCAAAGTAAAAGTATAGTCTAATTCTGTTGTGTGTCTATCTTTCTTTCTTTCCCAAGTTTGGCTTCGCTGTTATCCCACAGTTCTATATACCTCACCCTTTATCCCCCACGCTAAGATAGACTACTATGATGATAGCTTCAGCCGCAAACGCCATACACCGGGACCGGATCCCGACTACAAAGCTGGAATACCAGGCAACATACAGGCGCCAAATCAACGCGGGATCCGTGGTGCAGTCTCTATGGCGTTTGTAGATATAGGTCCGAGCGATAAAGCCATACTGAGAAGTAATTGGATATGTAAACGGGAGGAATCCACCGAGCAAATGTCCCTTCAAGATATTATCAATCTGCTAATTCCAAGATAAGAAGTATATCCGAATATTTTGCGTATCAAGCCGTGATCTCTCGGGTCAGCGGACCGGGAACAGGGTTGTAATCAGTGCATATACGAGAAACCGCCCGATCCAGGAGTG
The DNA here is from genome assembly GCA_033439405.1 of Fusarium sp. NFCCI 5145. Classification (NCBI taxonomy): domain Eukaryota; kingdom Fungi; phylum Ascomycota; class Sordariomycetes; order Hypocreales; family Nectriaceae; genus Fusarium; species Fusarium sp. NFCCI 5145. Next base: position 39,370 of record JAWDHB010000362.1, read on the forward strand.
TATGTCACTCGCTTATGTTCCCATATTTTCTTTTTGGACGCACCGTTGGTCAGAAAAGGTTCTGGACGTAAATGACAGATATTCTGTCTCAAAGAATCGGACACCGGAAGCCGTCGTGGATGACTATGCATATGATCTGTCTCATAGCGCCTGCAAGGTGTATGCTCACGGCATAGGCGTTCCCTCTGACTAAATAAGTACCATGCAACTTGCATAGTCTCAGGTACAGGCAAACCAGACTCATCGATGTTGATTTATCTCTGCGACAAGCTGATCGTTCCTAAGCATAGCCCCAATCACTCCACATCCGTCAGATTCAACAACAACCACTATGTCCAAAAATGGAGACGTCATGTACATGGGCCAGGACCTTGGTCAGATCCGAAAATGGCTCGAAGGACAGAAGCCCAAGGCTCACGCCATGAAAGATGCGAGCCCATTTCATCGCAACTTGGAGCTTGCTCTGGATCAACGAAGGGCTGATCACAGTCTCTTGACGTTGCATAGATTCGAGCACAAAGTCGACTTTTCCTCCAACGACTTTCTATCTCTGGCAACTTCTGGCTTACTGCGAGATGCCTTTCTAGAGGAGTTGAAGCACAATCCGGATTTTGCTGTTGGCAGCACAGCGTCACGAATCTCTGATGGAAATAGTGCCTACATGGAGGCTGTAGAGAAAGAGATCGCCGAGTTTCACGGAGCTGAAGCTGCTCTTTTGGTGGGCTCTGGCTACGATGGAAACTGTGCTATATTCTCTGCAGTACCACGACCAGGCGATGCAATTGTATATGATGAACTCATCCATGCGAGCGCTCACGATGGCATGAAGTCCAGCTTGGCATCAACCCAGGTCCCCTTCAAGCACAACGATGCTGAGGCTCTACGAGAAGTTCTTGTTGAGCTCAAGAAGAACCAATCGCTTATCCGCGATGGGTCACGGTGTGTTCTCGTGGCTGTGGAGTCAGTTTACAGCATGGACGGAGACGTCACACCCCTCGCAGAAATTGTCTCAGTTGTCGAGGATGTTTTCCCCGCCGGCAATGCGCAGCTCATCGTCGATGAGGCCCATAGCACGGGATTACTTGGAAAGAATGGACGCGGTCTAGTTTGCGAGCTGGGGTTGGAAAAACATATTGCTATACGCTTACATACGTACGGCAAAGGATTAGGAACCACCGGAGGTATGCTGTCACTCTCATGCGGCTTACAGCGTGATTTTCGGAACTTTTTCATCATGGCTAACGCTGTCTGCCATCATAGCGGCCATCCTTGCCAGCCCTAGCGTACTCGATACGCTCCTCAACTTTGCTCGACCTATTATATTCACCACGGCTCCATCATTCCCCATGGTGGCAGCCATCAGGGCGGGATATGAGCTGATGAAAAGTGGGCGAACTCAACAGGTATGTGCCTATGCAGGTTCGGTCAGATTTCGACCCCAATTTTCCAACTGCAACCCCAGAATGCCTCGTGAGGGCCGTTTCCCCGCTAGACTCTCCCCCCTCCCTCACAGCCCCATCCATCTCTTCCCTGCATTGAATCGTCACATCAAGCTGACCCGTTATCTGTCGCACGTCAGCTCCAAGAGCGGGTCCAAAAGCTTGTTCGAATGTTCTGCGACATAATCAAGGAGAGTGACATCTGGCAAGACGCCGTGGATGCTGGCATTTGCAGCATTCCTGTCAGTGAGGATGTCGAATCCAGATCCTTTGTCACGCAATTTCTTCCCGTCTGGACACGACAGGGCCAGAACTACTTTCTGACGATGCATCTTCACCGAGATGGATTCAATGCGACACCGATTGATCCTCCTGTTGTTCCGCGAGGCACAGGTAGAGTAAGACTCATCGTCCACGCGGGGAACACGGATGAGGAAGTGGAAGGACTAGCAGCATCCGTGATCGATTGGGCACAGGAGATGCTTGACATCCAGGATGGTGAGACGGGCGGCAATCAAGTGCCGAGTGCGATGCGAGAGGTGTACAAGCTGGCTCAGGTGGCCAATGTCAAGGAGTTGGACACCTCCAGAATGGCTGTAAACTCGTTTGCGTAGACTACCTTAGGCAGCTTTAGTCAGACTTTAGCTCAGGTCAAAATTATTTGTGTCGAACCGGAGACAAGCCCTAAGACGAGCGGCCCGCCCGGGAGAGCGGCCGCTAGATTTCCGTGGAGGGCCGTACCTAGCTGCCCTAGCATGCTATGGGTGTGTCCATGTCTGGGGTTTTATAGGCTCGGATAATTGTTCCTTGCTGAAGGGCCTCTAAATTTACCCGCAAGATTATTGATTAGTCTATACGGATACCTACTCATAAACAGATGCACAATGAGAACCTTTGGAACTGCCTATTGATCTTTTGAGGTCCCCGCTTAGATTCAACACATCTGGTGCAGTCTTTTTGTAAACATGCACTGATCTGGGTCCTCGTCTTATCTCCGTTGGAGCTCGGATGTTTAGGACATCTTGGTGGCTTGCTGATTCGAGATAAGAATGAGTCCAGAAGGAAGAAAATGGTGAGACTAGTGCCGCTTACTGAGTCGATGGAGAAAAGCAAGTCAACCAAACTGCGCATTTATCAGTTTTACATCAAATCCCCCTTGCCTCCTATTGCATCACATCGACATGACTGCTCATCCACGACGACATCATGCTATTTAGCTTTCCTCTTGCATGTGTTTATACAAAAGATCCCTCCTTGCATTGTTTCCCCCGGTTTTTAAACACTCAAGCAAAAGTGCAGTACTGGCTGTACTACATGAGGACCCACAACCAGCATGTCAAGTCCCAGAATTGACGATTCCAATGACAGAACAGAACGAAGTGCCGGTGGTGCCAAAGAATACCCAGGTAAGTCATATCCATTCACTATGACACGAGAGCCAAGCCAGTGAGTGAGTTATGCAGCTAACATGCATCAAAATGTCTAGTATGCGATCAATGTCGTATCAAGAAGATCCGCTGTGGGAGGGAACGGCCTAATTGCTCCAACTGCGCCCGTCTCGGTATTGAATGCGAGTGGTCGGGTTCCGGCAAGAGGCCCAGCCAGACAGTGATGCTGTGAGTGACATCCATTGTGTTTGTTAAATCTCGGTCCCGCATAGTGCATCCTAATCTACTTGAAACTAACAATAATGTCGAATAGTAACAATGCCGTCGCTGGACTTGAGGGTCGTATTGACCGGCTTGAGAAGAGCATGTCTGATATTCAAGCCACCTTGGCAAGATTAGACTCCAAAATAGGCGAAAATCCCTTCATGCCAGCTTCTTGGTCTATTCAAGACCCCATATCGCTCAATTTCTCAACCCATACCTCTGCTTCTGCCTCATCGACTCCCTCGTCACACTCTAGAGGTACTAGCCTACGGCCAGGACAGTTTCGCATCCTCCACCGGGCAGACGGCACCCATCAATATGTTGGATCTACATCTTTGGACTCATTGATCAACAACTTCACACACTCAATTCTTATTCCGTTATGCCAAACGCCTTTTCAGAATATCGCCTCTAGAAGTGAACTCATCGTGGCCAAGGAAAGGCTTTTGCAGATTGTTGGCGAGGCTGAATTTCTTCCTTCACTGAGAAATTCATCGCCACCTACAACGCCTCCCCTGGGCATTCTTCAGCCAATGATTGATCCATATTTCGATAATATCAACCATCACATGCCGATATGGTCGCGAGATCGCTTCCGGGAGTTCATTGCCGATATGCAACTAGCATCGACGGATCAACCGCATGCAGCCCATGTCATCTGCTTCAATAGTCTGGCTATTCTTATCCTAACGGCAAAGCTGGCGTCAACGTCAAGAAGTTCTGGATCCAATTGGAGCTCTATTGACCTGGAACTTGTCAAATACTTTCTATCGAACGCAGCGTGGGCGGTTCACAACCTTCAAGAGCTCATGACACAGCGTCTGAGTAATATCCAGGCGCTTCTCTCATTGGTACGTCCCATTGGGTCTTATAAACAGGGTCTGTTACACTAACACAGCACAGCATCTGGTTGCACAAATTCACTGGGGCTCAGAACGTGCCAGCCTATTTCTCACCCTCGCTGCAGCGGGGGCTAAGCCACTCGGGCTCTACCAATTGGAGTCATTTCAGGGTCATACACAGGAAGAGATGCAAGAGAGGAAAAACGTATTTCTCTGCCTGTATATACTTGACAAGACGAGATGTTGGATAGACGGCCAGCCTCCACAGGTGCCAATGTGGCATCCCGAAGTCTGGCTGTTTCGTTCAGATGTTGCCACCATCGACGCTGGCTTACTCGCCCGTGCTAAGCTTAGTCACATAGAGGAAACAATCTTCCTCCAGCTCTACTCTGACATTTCTGGGGACCAACCAACCAATCGGGTCGATCAGACTGTTTCCAATCTGACCCAAATGCTGCAGCGATTTACGACTGAATGCAGACTAGAGGATCCGCAAGGCCCCCAAGAGATGAGCTTCGCAAAGGCTGAGCTAAGACTGGTTGTGTGCGCACTTCAAGTACTTTTGTCTTGGAGAATCGATGCGGAAGATGCAGTGATGAGTAGCTCATCAAAGTGCTTGTCTTTGTTCATAGATCTCTGGAGACAGAATGCAGGACTTGGCAATCATCTGACGATCATACGGTGGGTTGTACAGCATACGCCACGCCTTCTTTTAGTACAGACTAACCATCGAATGATGTAGGATCCTCATCAGCTATGCCTCAGTGAGCTTCATTCAACTCTGCTCCTTCGTCGCAATAAACCGGACGGGGAGATCGATTGACTCGACGATTGAGCTCATGACATCGTTTGTAGATGTACTGAGATCCATTTCTCGAGTCGCAGAAACCAACATTGCCATCAAGAAACTCACTCAAACTGGTGAGATTGTATTGAGCATTTGTTCCAACCGGTCCAGTCCTGGATCGTGGTCTGACTCCATTCATGCGGATACCCTCATTTCACCCCAAGGCTCACTACTCCATATGAGCCCAGTTTTCACCAACGCAGCTCTTCCTCAGGGTCTTACATCAGTTTCAACGGGGAGTACGATGTCCGGATCATCCGGTACGCCATACAGCTATGGCTTTGACAGCTCTCCGACATCGCTTGCGTTGCTCGATTCGAGTATGAGTGGGCATGCAACTACCAATTTGAACTTCAATTTTGCAGACTTGGACTTGCAGCAGTGGGCGTTGGAGTTACAGGACAATGGGATGCATAGCTGAGATATGTGTTTCTATTAGTATGATCTAGACTAAAATTCCGACACTATGGCATTACATAGAGAATATTCATAGAAGAGAAAAGGCTCCTGAAAGAAAAGAAGTAACCAGCCCGTGTGAGTCCCACCGCGAAGTACCTTCTTGAGGACAAAGTCCATTCCCCTTGTCTGGCTCGTTATTCAACGAGAGTTCAACGAGAGTTCTTTGATGTGAAGGGAAATGAGACTCCAAATCACAATTTGCTCTTCATGAACCGTGAAAGAGTCAGATTGTTCTTCAGACTCATGGCTTCTCCCATGCAAATTGCCGGGTGAAAGAAAGCAAGGGCGTACACTGCCGCCGTGATCAAGACTGGCTCCATGCCCACAAACAGATATTGATTGAAGGTAATGGGTCCAGTCCACCCCTGGTTAAGTTCCGCAACTCTGTAGGAGCAACGCCACAGAACCAGTACAATAGCAACTCCCAAAGCAATGTTGAAGCCCCTGAACTGCCACGAGTCGCGGACGCGTGCCAGAGCTGGGTCCTGGGGTAGTACAACGGCAGCACCTAGCTCACGCTTCCTGCGCCGCAAGGATAACATGAAGTCTGCACAGAGTCCGATGAAGACGAGGAGTGTGAAGACTTGGAATGCTAAGCCAGCAATCATGATATTGTCGCCGGTTGTGAGGGACTTGTTGTCTTGGAGAGCGATCGACGCGATAATTCCGCCAGCAGCTTGTAGGACTAGCGACAGGACATCACAGGGAATGAACTATCAAGTCAAGTCAGCTTTGAGTCGACATATGGATCAGTTCTTCTTACCAATCTCGTGTACCACTTTGACGGGAGGCGCGAGTTCTCTTCTCCATAGATGACAACAATTCGGCTAAGGCAGAGGTACATGCCCGCAGACAAGAAGGCTGGACCGATAGTGATGCAGACGATCTGAGCAAGGAAAGCGTTCTGATTCCACTGGTTCTTCCACGATATAACACGTGCAGCGTACCCGACGATCTCAGTTATGATGCCCAGCTCCATGGAAAACATGAACCAGAAGCCGCGTCGCGTGTAGGCCCAGACAGCAAAGAACCAGATACAGGTCAGCCCGAAGAGAGCGATGAAGACAGCATTGGCGGCTAGGTTGATTCGGTAATTGTAGTAAGATGTTGATAAGGGGCACGTCGAGACGGTGCAGTTCGCGAAGAGAGTAGGATTCACGGGGCCAGACATGGCTGCTGTTATCGCGTTGGAGCGATGCAGGGCAAATAGAGAAGAGAGAAGGAATGTCTAGAGAAATGGTGAAAGGTTCAAGTTGTGTCAAGGCTGTCTGTCTACAGTGGAATATTGGTACATAACCCGTAGTAAGATGACAAACAATGAACGTTGGTCCAACAAACAAACGCGAAGAGGCTGCGACACCACCAACAGTGTGCTATCTCTGCCACTCCGTTTCACCTCCTTTGGGCACTTGAGTCTGGCCGATTACATTAATTCCGCTTCCGTCGCAAATTAAGATCTGAACTCAGTGCCTGACATGTCGCAGTCACTGGTCCAGATCACATTCCCATAGCAATGCATTTTCCCCTATCGTGCATCTCTCACTCTCTGCGTCGCCAGAGTAGTGTTTCAATACGCTCCTTGCATACTTCAGGGTTCCGGTCGCCGAGAGATGACGCTGTCTCGGGGGCCCGCGGGCCGCCGGGAGGGAAGACCTGTCACAAGTGGCTGTCGAGAGCCAATCAACCATAAGCATAAATGCAGTCAGCATGCATCGGCTGAGACAACGGATATAACGGCAGGACGAACCAACAGTTTCTCGGCCACTAGAACTTCCATCATTGGCCAGTGCTTTTATGAGATATCGCGGGCCAGATCATAATATGTTGCTATTTCTATAACATATTGTTGTGCAGTAACGTTGATGGGACTACCGGAACCTCAACTCTAGCGTTATGAGTGATCTCAGCGGCAAAGTAAGAACTACCAATGCCAACAATTATATGCTTCTAACTCACATTATCTTTCTTAGACAGTCTTTCTTGCTGGCGGGTCCACTGGTCTCGGCAAGGAATTGGCTACAGCGTTGGCAAGGCGAGGTATGCTCCCTACCCTGTATCCACTGTTACACTTCTGACTGCCAATTAGGTTGTCACGTTACAATATTCGCTCGTCGGCAGGAACAGCTCGAGATCGCAAGAGAAAGGGTTCTAGGTGCAAGAAAGTCGGAGAGTCAAGAGATAAATATACAATCGCTTGACTTGACAGACCCTGAAAAGGTTCGAGGTTCCTGGAAGTTTTCACTTTAGCTAACTACTGGAAACAGATCCAATCCACTTTTGCATCTCAGCCAAGGCTTCCAGATACACTATACTGCTTAGCCGGCGGTACTACTAATGAGCTTGGGTTTCTCGTTGATCTAGACCCCTCAGATGTGCAACGATGCATGACTAACAACTATCTGACGAGTGCATATCCAGCACAAGCGATGCTCAAACTATGGGTAGAAGATGACAAGCGAATAAAATCAGAGCATTCAAGCAAAGAGACTCCCAAACGAAGGAAGATAGTTTTTATCAGCAGTGCAGCTGCTTTTGTGGCTTTTCCTGGTTATATCGCGTACACACGTAAGTCAGAGGCTCAATCACTACTATCTTGACCAACTTTTGACAATTCCATCAGCCGCGAAATGCGCCGTGCGAGCTCTGGCCGACACTCTCCGCTCCGAACTCAAGAGATACTCAGGCCCTGTATCAAAGTACTCTGTCCACATAAGCTTCCCGTCAAACTTCATCTCACCATCCTTCATCGATGAGGCTGGAAACAAACCCGAGTTGACAAAACAGCTCGAAGGAACTACTGCGCCCATGACACAGCTGACGCAAAAGCTCCACTCGTCAAAGCAGGTCGCTGATTATATCATGAAGGGAGTTGACAAGAATGAGTATATTATTTGTAGTGAGTATGAAGCGGCGCTGCTGTTTGGCGCTATGACGGGACCGTCGCCGAAAAGGGGAATTGGGTTTGTGGATTCATGTGTGTCGATTGCTGCTGTTGCTGCTGTTGCTGCTGGGCCAATTATTAGGCGTTATCTTGATGCCAAAGTCAAGAAAGATTCAGTTGCGCCGAAATAAGGTCATGCAATCAGTTACATTTCATTTGCAGATCGGACACAAGTAAGAACATAAATTCAGAAGAGCTATGGGACTAACTATCAATGTTAAAAGGACCGGGGAAGAAGTGGTGCTGTTTGACGGAGTTTATTAAGTGAGAATCCTGATGATCTGGTCCACCTTTCAAGATTGTGTTCCAACTTAGTTGCGAAGCTTGCAAGACTGAATCGTTCCTCGCGCTATTTCCTCGGACTACACAAGACCTCGGAAAGCTCTATTGCGTGCTTTTTCAGACTATGATATATAGCGACGTAGATTTTGTGCGAGAATTCGATGCCCTTCTGCCGCAGCCAGCTCAGCTGCGACTATACACCGTGATTTGAGAGTATGCGGCTCATCGTCGTACTGTAGTAGGAGGAAGGCGATATCGAGAAGTCCTTTATTGGCAGCCAAATTAAGGGCGGTGAAGACCCTCGCGTTTATAATGTCTTTTGCACCACGATCGAGAAGAAGTTTGACCAGGTTGAAATGCGCGTTTTGCGTGGCGATCTCAAGAAACGAGACACGTCTAGGTGGGACATCCGTAACAAGATAAAACGCCGAAATTCCTTCTATCTCGTGAGCTTCCATAGATACAGATCCAAGCAAGCATGCACCTTGGTCAAGTAGCTTCTCGACAAGGTCGATTTGACCGTGCCGGCATGCCCACGCCAAGGCTGTTTTGGACTCGCATGACTTGACATTGAGCCCTCTGGCCAACAGTTCGCCCGCCCAGCTGAAGTATTTGTTTTTTACCATCAAGCCAATAAGGATGGTTTCATCGAGGGGTCTCTTGCTAGCATTGATGATCTTTCTCGTTATCTCCTCGCTTTCTTTCGTGGCGCCAATATCTTGGCTTGAGTTCCAATAGGCAAAGGCCCATCCAAGGTGAGGTTGCGAGCAAGGAGCATCAACGTCGGCATTCTTGTCCAGCAAAATAGTCACGAGGTCACCAGCTAAGAGTTCTGAAACAAGCTCGAGTGGATATTTAAGCAGGCCGTTAGCTTCGTTAGGGTCAGCGCCATGTTCGAGGAGAAGCGAGACTATGCCACTCGCATCGGGAATTTGGAATCGTATTGAACTTGGAATCGTATGGCACTTTTCAACCCAGCTTGACAATGCCCAGCAGAGAGCGTTGACTTTTCTTGTATGTCCACAAGCCAGAGGCTTACATGATAGTTGATTAACATCAGCTTTAGCTTTCAAGAGGACCTGAACCATGGTCAATGAGACAATGGATGCTGCTAGAGCGAGTGGCGTAACGGTGACGTCTCGAATGTTCGGATCCGCTCCTTCTTTCAACAACATTTCCAATATTTCCGGGTTGTCTGCTTTGACAGCGGTACAGAGTGCAGTTTCCCCTTTGTCGAGGTCATTCGGATCAACTTGGTGGTCCAGGAGTCTCCGAACGATGTGAGGATGCTGACCCGCGATTGCAGATGAAAGTGCTGTTCTTTTGATCGTTGTGTCGAGGTCTATTGTGAGCAGGTCATCGACATCGGATTCAAATCCTTTGCTTGCGGCGGAATCCAACGTAATGTGGTAGATGTCTTGGTTTGACGTGGCACCGGCCTCGATTATTTTTGTTACTAACCCAGACCTGCCAGTCAGTGCTGCAGCTTGTAGTGCCGTTATTCCATCATTTGGACCTGCAGGAGCATTGACGTTTGCGCCTTGAGAAAGAAGGAATGTAACCAAATGTTCGTTTCCTGACTGTGCTGCAGCCTGAAGTGCTGTTCGTCCATGGATGCTTCCCGCTGGAAAGTTGATGTCCGCCCCCTTTTCTAGGAGGAGATTAACTAGGGCGGATTCGTCCTCGTTAGCCTCACCATCGTCCCACTCGTCCTCGTCAGATTCGCCTTCGAATCGGACTTGAAGTTGCCTCAAACCACAGGCAACCTGCAATGGTGTGGTCCCAGAGGCGTCAATATCGTCGACAATGGCTCCAGATGCAAGTAAGGATTTTGTTATCTCAACGCTACCGTTTTCAACTGCAGCTTGCAAAGCCGACTTTGATGCCTGGTGCCAAACTGTCAAACGGCCCTTGAATGTATTCTCGAGCTTGCACTTCAACTGTGGATCATTTTGTACTGAAGGAAGCCCCAAGACTCGGTTCCAAACTCTGTCACAACTGATGCCTCGGCGGTTGGCCTGGGCGCCGACACTTAGGAGAAATTTGGCCATATTGCGGTCTTCCTGGAATGCAGCAATTTGAAGTGGCATCAGGACTGCCGGCGCCTTTATCGCGTATCGGTATCGGTACTTCCATAAGAGGGCGCCGGAAAACTCTGCATCTGTGTATTCGTAGCCGAATTTCTCAATACACCGGGAAACAGAGTCGACCACGGAATCTTCAACCGCTTCCATCGGGTCAAGATAAGCGCCATAGTCCAATAGGAGCCTTACCATTTTTATGTCACCTCTCCTAACGGCAATTTGTATAGCACTGCCCCTAATAGTTGACAAGCCGTGCACGTCGGCCCCTTTGTTTAAAAGCAACTCAGCGATCTCGAGGTTCTGCTGGTCTACAGCTTCCATCAATACTGTACGGCCAGGGGCTAGGGCCTCATAAGGAGCATTATCTTCCAGCCCCATTAACTCGGCTCCAGACCAGCAATTGACATCTGATCCTGATGTTATTAGGGTGCTTGCAATTTCAAAATGGCCATGGTTGATTGAGACTGCCAGGAACAGAGGGGTCATGCTTGGATCGCAAGCTGTTGCATTGACGTTGGCTTTGTAATCTAGGAGCAGTTGACAAATGTGGAGATTGCTCCTTATAACCGCCATTTGAAGAGGCGTCGCCCATTTGCAACCAGGACCATCACTGTAGTCTTGATCCATGACGGATGCAATCTGCTCCTGATCGGGACTGACGCCCTTTTTGAGTAGCTTGCGAACCAAGCTTTCTGATTGAAGACTGACAGCACTCCGGAGGAGCTGGTATAAGAAGATTTCGGTAGTGGCGTTGGCATTCTTTTGTAGTCTATTGATGAGTTCGTCAATTATATCGTTCAGGCGTGACACTGCTCCAATCTCATGCACCCAGTGCAAAAATGCATCCATCATCTTATCTTCCATTAAAGCATTAGAGACAAGGTATATGCAACTGTGAATCAAAAGAAAGAAAGGTGAAACTGATATGTGATCGCTATCGGTGTTTGGTTTCCACGGCATGAAACTCCTCAGATGTTGTATGACCTGGAGGCTCACATCGTGTGATTCGCAGTCATCTGTAATTTGGAAGAAAGTTCCAAGTAGGGCGCTGGCTGAGTGTAGAGAGAATTCGGCGGGCAAAAAAGGGTGAGCTGGTGTTTCGAGCGAGTTTACCCAGGGGAGCTGAGTGATTATGGTTCCAACAAGGCCGCGCACTGTTTCGATACTTGAGGTCAATTCGGCAACAACCAAGTTCTCAGAAGTTGAAAGACTTACAGTAGCCGAGATTCCTCTCTTCAAAGTAGAACCAAGGGATTTCAGTAGATCGATGTTCTGAGAAGATGAAAGGGTGGTTAGTTCAATCAGTCGAAGTTGGCAGTGGCAAAACTTACCTTGTTTAAGGACAATATCATTCTCTCCCGTATTTCTGGCAAGTCGTCGTTTGGCTGTCTTGGGAGACAAGCGGATGCGTCTCCTGATTAGGTCTCCATTGATGTTTCCTCTGACGATATCATGCGAACGACCCTTTGGCAGGTTCTTACGCAAGCCCCATTCGTCAAGTCGGCGTCTATACTCTTTCTCCCTTTGTTGATGGATCGTGTTAATTATCAGCAGTATATTACAATGAAAATAGGCAAGACTCACGTAGCAGTGAAACCATTGTGATTACGCTCGATGTAGGCTATGGTATCTTTGAGAGTATTTTTTTTAACGATATAGCACTCGAAGAAGTCGTTTTTGATCGACTTCCACTCTTCCTGTGACTTTCGAGGTCTGGCCGGCATTGTGAGTTAGGTCCAACTGGCTGCTGCAGAGAGTGTTTGGCGGATGATGCCGTGAAGTCAAAAATCATGAGATTGTGTGTCGAGGAACGGAACTGAACAAAAGGGAATACAGCCTGAACTTATGCTTTTTGGGGTAGGTCTCATAAAATGAGGCTGAGAGCTTTACTGATGCACGGACACGTCATGTTGGTAGGACTATCCAGCAAGCAAGCAGGCGGGCCAGAAAATAACCAGTATACTAAGAGGACTGATAGGCTAGTATCTGCTAAAGAGTACCTAAAGTTGTATGAAGATTTAAGTAAACTGTAGGTAGTCCTTATCTGATATGGTTGAAGGAGATGCAAAGTGTGCTGGTTATTCTCTGACCCACCTGGCAAGCCAGCATAAAGCGGGGTCCAGCAAAATGCCCTTTCCTTGATTGGGTAAGCAAGATGCCCTTTCCCACGATGTGGATCCAATCCAAAATGCCCCTTCCTTCATTGGGTGGATTGCCCCTTGGCATCGCGTTGCTGTCAGATAAGCCCATGTTCCGCGTCCTCCTGCATAGACTACTCTTTGCCATACCAGGCCAAATGCAAAATGCTCCTTTACTGATTGGGTGAAAAGATCTCCAGGTGGGGTCAAATACAAAATGCCCTTTCCCTCATCGCAGTTCAATATTGAAGTTCACGAGGCAAGTTTAAGGTGCGCCCAAAATACAAAGTGCCCCTTCCCTTATTGGGTGAGACACTGCCCCTTACCAGGTACTGAGAAAATAACTATTGTGTAGTCTATCCACAGGCTGAGCCTCATTCCGCTCGGCCAAAATAGTGAGAGCGAAGTTAACTATAAAGACCTAGGGTCGTCTTCGGTCCAACTGAAGGGAATCTAACATCAAGTTGCAATGGCCATCTCAACTGAAGCTCTTATCTCAATCATAGGCATCCTTTTCACTGTACCTCCTACTATAATCCTTCTACCACGTCTGTCAAAGCTGTTTCAATCCCAATTAAGACACACAGACATGAGAGGTTAGTTCACGTAACTCTCTGCAATGTTCAATAACCCTAACTTAAGCTTAACCCTTTTAGAACAGGGCGATATCGAGATTGGTATACAAAGGCCGCCACTCGTACACTTTCGACGACAGCTTGTGCCAGCTGTTACCTGGCCGCAGCAACACGGTCAAAATAGCGTCCGCATCCATTCCAGAGCATTACAGCTTCGCCATACCATGCATAACCATCATCTCACGGACGCACAGAGATCTAATCTGGCTCGCCAAGGTATGAATGCCATCCAACTTCATAAATCTACCTAGCAACTGACTGAACAGATGCATTATCCACATAAAAAGTATCTGGTTATCAGACATACGATGCAATGAACATATAAGATAACTGAATACAAATTACGAATGTTGGCTATTAGTGCTAATTGCTTGCTTTCGGACCTTTATACTACTTGATGCTCTGCAAGCCGGTAGGCTTTTTCCTAGAACATTACTGCAGGCCCCGGTTTGAAGACTGCGAGGAGAATATAAGAAATTTGCCTGTTGTTAAAGGTATTTTAACCTATTTACCATATACTACTTCAAAGCTGGGATCGAATCCATCACGCACAACTCCAGTCCCACTTGGGAAATGAGCTTCCAAGAATCTCCCATTCACAAAAAAGGGCGGGGGACCATCACCATAAACATACTCATGAACCTCCTTGTCAAGACATACGTAGCGACCGTCATCGGAGATATTCAGTAGCATGGAAATGCTGACCTTGACCCTTTGGTCAGCAGATCGATGCCGCCAATCCAGTTTGTCGCGAATATCTGCCAAAAGTTCGGCGTGATTGCCGTGTCCTTCGACAATGGAGAGAAAACTCAGCTCAACAGATCGAAGTGTCGACGGAAGCTTGCCAAGAAAGGATATAAGATCATCTTTGGTAACTTGCATCCCAGAGAGACCAAAATGTTTTAGCTTTCCCGTTGACCACTTCTCGATGGGGAATATTTCGAACAGCGAGACGAAGTCTTCCATCCCGCAAGACCAAGAATTATCTGCGCAATCTGTTTGGAAGACAATCTCTTCTAGGTCGGATGCTCGGGCGAGAAGGCTGGAAATCCTTCCATTCCGATAAAAGTCCCACTCTTCGGGATCTTCAAAATCGGAGATGTATACCGTTCTCAATGAGAGTACAATGCTCTTGAAGCCTGGTTGCTCGACGATCTTGCAAAGATTATCGTATTCCGCGTTCGGTTTGTTAAAGAAAGTGCAGTCAATCCCGGTCGGGAGCTTGTGACTATCCAAGGCGAGCTCGGAGATTTGAAGATTTCCAGCGTAATCGGCCAATACCCTCGAAACGATGCAGAACCCACGCCATTGTCTCCTCTCTTCCTCATTCTCCCAGCCTTCGGGGTAACCATCTGGTCGATCATACCCAAGACGCTCATCAGACGGCCAGCCTCGAGGAATTGGGTATACAAACCCAGGCGGGAAGGCTCGAATCATTGGTGTTTGATATAAGGGCATGAAGAGAAAGCCATGTGTTGCTGGCGTCACGGTGACCTTTTTGAGTCGCGAGAGCCGTTGCACCGCGTACCGGAAAGCCTTTTCATCTGCTCCAGACTCCAGAACCTCTTTTTGCTGCTGTAGGAGGTAATTATGATAAGCGAGAGAATCTCGAGAGGGCATCAGTTTGTCAAGCTGCCTCTGTTGTTCGTTTTCACCTTGATGCTTATTTTTATCTTTTAAGCGTGAATTGATATAGAAGATACTCTTTTTGCAAAGCCGACGGAAGTCTCTTGAGATCCACTCTTTGTCCTCATTCGCAGCATAGTCATCAGGATCGTTCTCGTCTGCGCTATATCCACAGGGGCCGTCGCCATCTCTAGAGGGGATACTCTTCAAGATGGCATCGTCCCAAATAATCTCTTTCACCCGATGGCGGAAGACGTCGTGATTAGCGATGGCGAGCAAGACCTGGACATTACGTGGATTGGCAGAGATAAAGACGCGATCAAATCGGAGAGGCGATTTGTCTCCCAGATATCGACATGTGAGGCGCAAGCTCTTGATGTCGGTGTTGGAGAGCAGATTACAGATGGAACCAACCAGCTCGTTTGGCAGGGCTTGGAAGGCTGAAGGGGCCATAATTAATAGTGTAGAATAGCGATTGATATGAGAGAGGGATCGATTGCCGAAAAGACCCAAGAAAGTAACAAGGGTTCCACCGGAGAAAAGATTTAGCACTCTTTTTAGGGGACCGTCCGTTATACTTCATGCAGCCAGGTAGTCTAGGTCTTAGATAGAAATTACCTAAAGTTTATCTAAATATCTATATAACTTTAGGTACTCTTTAACAGATATTAGCTTACAAGTCCTCTCAGTATGCTGTTTATTTTCTGGCCCTCTTGGCAGCATAGCACTAGCAGATGATTGCCAGGGCTTGCTTAGTGGGTGGGGTTGTTTCAAGTCCCATACAGTCAGCTAGACTGACCTCAAGCTCACTAAAGTATATCTGCAGCATGCAAACCCAGAGATGAACAAGTTCTGCGCCGACAGTTTTGACCTACTAATTTCCGAGCATTTAACCCTCTAGCATAATTGATTGGTTTTAATTGGCAAGAAAGAGTTATTTATGTTGCATTTCCAGTCACTGCGTGCGACTCTTTTATCCCTCCCTCCTAACCCAATGGCTTCAGAAGTGTGACCAAGTGCAGTAAGTGCATGATGTGCAAATCCATAGACAGCATCACATCGATGACGCTTACGTGGGGTCATTAACCTTTCGTTTGTGTTTGTTTGTAGGAACTTCACTTTTGTATATTTGTCCACGTCATATCCTACCATGAATTCAATTGACTCATTCTGATTGCTTCATCAGCAGTTGTACGGCCTCCCGCATATGCGAGGTGTGCACCAGACCAACCAAATCACAGTGCAGTCGCCAGTATCTACGTAATGGGACTAGTCACAGTAGCTGAATCCAAGCAGGGTTGAAAGCCAACGGTGGAGGGGTTGGGTACAGTGACTGTAGGGGGCTCAAGTCACGTCATGTTGACTTGGCTGTTGGTCAGCTCGTTTCTGGGCATAGTTATGTTGGTCGTCCAACACCCCGCTTCCCTCCTTCTCATTCAATCTTCTACATCGCCTCACAAAGATTCTCATCCATATCTAGCTTGAAATTCTCAGATCTGCCGGCCGATAGCATGTCTAGTGGAAACAGAGGAGATGGTTATCGAGGTGGTAGAGGTGGAGGACGAGGTGGTCGCGGCGCTTATGGACCACGGGGAGGCAGTGGTAGTTCTCGAGGCGACAGGGGAGGAGGTAGAGGATATGGAAGACCGATGGGTGGCAGTCAACAAACTGTCCAGGTCTTTCCGTAAGAGCCACCAAGACCAACATTGTGGTGGTACAAAATACTAATTGTGTCGATAATGTAGCAACCCTCAAACCCAAAATCCCCAGGTGGCGAAGGTCGAAGACGCATCGCACACACCGACAAAGTCCAAGGTCGATCTTGGTAGCCTGAAGCTAACCGAAGGCTTCCCCATCCGTCCGGGATATGGCACCCGAGGCACCAAAGTTGAGCTGACGGCAAACTACGTCGAATTATTGCCGCCGTCAAACATGACCTTATATCGATACGACATCCAGATCAGCCCTGTAGCTGCTGGCAAGAAGCATTTCCGGATTGTGCAGCTCCTGCTCCAGACACCTGAATTGGAATCTAAACAGGGCGATATTGCGACAGATTTCAGGTCTACTCTTGTCTCCAAAGCGAAGTTGTCCCAGGACGAGATTGCTATTGAGGTACCCTATCGTCTAGAAGGTGAAGACGAGCCATCTGCTAGGGCCACCGTATACAAGGTTCGCATCTTATATACGAAAGCTCTCAATATCGGCGAGTTAATTGACTATCTGAACTCAACGAGTCTCGGCCAGTCGTTAGGAGACAAGCAAGAACTGACGCAGGCGTTGAACATCTTTTTAAATCATTATGCCAGATCAGCAAAGAACCTTGTCACGATTGGATCGTCAAAGAGCTTTTCTCTCAGCAGGGACGCAGAAAGAGGAGACATCGGCTCTGGTTTGGAAGTCATTCGAGGCTTCTTCTCAAGTGTGCGCGTAGCCACTTGTCGCATCCTCGTCAACATCAACGTGAGCCATGGAGCTTTCTACAATGCTGTTCCCCTACCGGCACTCATGAACAGCTACGGAGTTCGCAACACCGCCATGTTGGAAAGGTTTCTCAAACTTCTTCGCATACAGACCACACATCTTCCCGATAAGCGCAACAAAGCCAACCAAGTTATTCCTCGCGTCAAGACTATCTTCGGACTTGCTAGGAAGGATGATGGACATGGCTTGGCCCACCCACCGCGCGTCAAACAGCACGGGGCGGGCGCCAAAGATGTTGAGTTCTGGCTCGATGGTGGAGCCAGCTCTTCTGGTGCATCCGGAGCGGTACCCAAGGGAGGCGGGAAAGGGAAGGGCAAAGGGAAGGGTAAAGCTCAGACAGAGAGCCCAGCGGCCTCTTCCTCTGGGAAGTATATCACCGTGTTTGACTTTTTCAAGACAAGTGCGTTTCTTTCACTGCCCATAATTCGATACAGCATCACTAACTCTAACACAGCATACAATCGAGTTATACAGAACCCCCAAATTCCCTTGGTAAACTGTGGCAATCGGGCCAATCCCATGTATCTCCCAGCAGAGGTCTGCATCGTCCTTCCAGGTCAGCCCTCCAAATCAAAGCTTGACGGCAGTCAAGCGCAGCAGATGATTCGCCACGCTGTTCGAAAACCGTGGGAAAATGCGGTCGCGATTGCTGGAGAGGGTGTGCAGACTGTTGGTTTAGATGAAAACACTAATCTTCTTTTGGTATGCCTTCACTTATGCTTCACAATTGAGATGCTAACATCGTCAGCGTTCTTTTGGCTTGAAGATCACGCCTGGGCTCATCAAAGTCCCTGGTCGCATCCTTTTTGGCCCAAGGGTTCTTTATAAGGGCAACAAGTCCGCTGGCCCTCGCTTCGGTAGTTGGAATATGATGGATATAAAGTTCAACGTCGGCGCGTCACTTGCCAAATGGTCATACGTGATGATATCTCTTCCTGGAGAACAAGATTGGTTCAACCAGCAAAGTCTGGCGGCCGTTATGAACGAGTTTCATCAAACCCTTGGAAAGATCGGCGTCAACGCTGCTCAGCCGCTTCCAGGTCAACGTATCCAGCTACAACATCCAGAAGACCCTGCAATCGGTTCAACTTTGCAACGTGCGGCTGGAGCTCTGAATTTACTTTTCATCGTCCTACCAGCAGCAAACATGCCATTATACAAGCACATCAAAACGATCGCCGACAGGCACTATGGCATCCACACCATCTGCTCGGTTGGCTCCAAACTTGCAAAAGAACGTGGTCGGGACCAATACATGGCCAACGTCGCTCTGAAGTTCAACCTCAAACTCGGAGGAATTAATCAGATGGTGGAGAACAAGAATCTCGGCATCATCGACCAGAATAAAACGATGGTTGTTGGTATCGATGTCACGCACCCCTCACCTGGCTCATCTTCCAACGCCCCTTCAGTTTCTGCAATGGTCGCCTCTGTAGACAAATTCCTAGGTCAATGGCCCGCAACTTTGCGCATACAGCGCGCGCGACAGGAGAACGTGGATGATCTTACAGAGATGCTCAAATCTCGACTTGTTCTATGGAAGACCAAAGGCAAACACTCTGCCCTCCCAGAAAATATTCTCATCTACCGCGACGGAGTCTCTGAAGGCCAATATGACATGGTCTTCTCCCAAGAACTTCCTCAACTCCGCCGCGCATGTGAGCAGATGTACCCAGCAGCCGACACCAAAAAAGGCCTCCCGCGCTTGACTATCATAGTCTGTGGCAAGCGACACAAAACGAGATTTTATCCTACTACAGAGCAGGACTGCGATAGGTCTGGTAACACCAAACCCGGTACCGTTGTGGACCGTGGAGTGACTGAAGCGCGGAACTGGGATTTCTTCCTACAGGCACACGCTGCACTTCAAGGGACCGCACGTCCATGTCACTATTACATCGTGCATGATGAGATATTTCGGCAGGTTTATGCAAAGTCGATCCCGCCTCCCTTCCAGAGCATCGCTGATATCGTTGAGGATCTCACACACAATATGTGCTACCTGTTTGGCCGCGCCACCAAGGCGGTTAGTCTATGCCCCCCAGCGTACTATGCGGATCTCGCATGTGAGCGCGCGCGATGCTATTTGACAAGGCTTTTTGACACGCCGTCGCCGAGTGCAGCCCCGTCCGTGGCTGGAACGTCGGCAGCTGGAGACACGGGGCAGCCGAGTGCTGATGATGTACAAGTTCATCAAAGGCTGAGGGACACCATGTTTTATATATAGTTTAAATATTTTTAATGCTAGTACGTTCGTTTCTGCCTCGCATGTTGACATTTCTCTGGACTATAATACCTGTAGCCTTAGCATTGCTGACGTAGTATCTTTGTGAATTTTGAAATGATTTCCACCGCAGAAGGGTTTAGGCTTGGCGTCTCATTTGTTTGCCTTTCCCTAACCCACGCTTCCAATTAACTCTCCTCATCTACTACCTATCACAATTCAAGTCCAGGCCTTTAACTTTAGCTACCAAGCTATCGATCCGGGACTTCAAGAGGCTTTGCAAGCTGCACGAGTGAGCCGTCAGTCTCTGGGGAGTATCGCTTGGTGATGCGCTGTCTTCTCGATCGTACTTCTCGCGATGCTTCTTCTTCCAACCTGAAGAATGATGATCCTGTTGTCGTTCCTGTCGTAGTTCCCAAACATTTCCCTTAATCTCTCCAGAGAAAGTGTCGTAGTAATCACTCGAAATATTTTTTGTTGACAGATACAGCGATGGAGAGTCAAATCTTCGCGTATTCGCAAGTGTTGATGACAGACTCAAGTTGGAGAAAGGTCTCGTGGGACGAGGGAAGTGTAGGTTTGACCTTTCCATCCATTGAGTCAATGCCCCAAGCATCATAGATCTGCATGCGAATTCATGACAAGACCGGCCAGAGCATAGATAGTCCAGCATGCCATGCAGTTGGTTGATTAAGTCTTCGAGAAGATCCTGCCTCTTTTGATCAATTTTATCTGCCTTGGTAAGTAATAGACTTTGAAATAGATGGGAAACATACCAACAATATCTGCACGCATAGGAAGTCCCAGGGTATCTATAGGCCCTGAACTATGCATAGCTGCCGCTTTTGTCGCTTGCAAAAACTCCTCCTCCAGACCAAACGTTGACGCAACGAAGATCCACTGAACTAGCTTTTCGCACATTTCACTAGGAACCGACTCGGGTAATCGTCCTATCCATGCCTTAAGAAAGAATGACAGGGCTTCCTGACATTGCAGGTCGTCCACAACCTCAGCGATTGAAACTAACATCTCAAGTGTTATATCATCCGGTATGTCTTGAGCTTGCGCGTGGATTATCTTCATGACAACCCTCAGAGCTTCGGGATCGAATAAAGGCTCGATTTTCCAGTGGTAGAGGCCATCAATCTCCGTCTTTTGGGTCTCTCGATACACTCTTCAAACATCGCTCTAGCCCGTCGCGATGCTACTGTAAGATGCTTCTTGGACACCTTCAACCTGAGTTCAGATGAAGATTTGTCTCCTACGTTGAAGGGTATATGAGTCAGTTCCATGATGATTATGGAAAGAAGATTTTCGAACCTTCTCCGAGACCTTCCTGACAATAGGTAGTCCCATCAGTGCCAGATGATATGGCATGATCATCATGGGGGTCTTGGCTGTCGCTGGCCGCTGGCTCAACCGTGCCCTGAGGGGTTTTATCGGGGTATGATATGATAATCAATGTGTCTCCGTCGGGGTCAATGTTCTCGTAAAAGATGGCCATGTCTGAGACTGTCACTATATTGCGCGTAAATAAAGACTTTTGTTTATAGTAATGACAGAATTAGGGTCTAGACATTGAGAGGAGTAAGATGCTCCATATGCATGATGAAAGTAGAATAGTTTATAAATGGTAGTAGTCGTTTGCCACTTTCTGGCAGTCACAGATAATTTATTACTCCTAGCATAGGTCTTACAATGCAGAACTTGCTTTTGACTGTTGATTCGTTGTAACGGAAAACTGCAGATCATCATGAGATCAGGTCTCCGCCTATTGCAAGTGCAGTATGCATTTCAAGCCCCGCCTGTGTCTGGTCTCATTACTGCAGGAGGCCTACCAAGTAAACCTAGCCAATTGCCATCTAGCTGTTACATTTGCGGCTGAGCCAGCATGTCTACCCCTCACCCTCTCATGCCTGTTACGGAATCCTTTGCGATAATTCTTGCGCTTTCAAGCTTATCGGCAGTGGTAGGCCTCCTGGCACACATGATGAGTAGCAGTACAGCGGACAGCCTTGTTGTGGCTGGCAGATATAAATAAAATCATATTCCTCAATCGTTGCTCACAACGTGAGTTCAATTAAAATTTAGCTTTTTCGGCTGATATATTGAAACACCCTATAGACAAGACTTGCTTTCCCGCTATGGTATGAGGCATTGGTTCAACCGAATCTCAGTATGTTTCGGTTGAGTTAGTTACTAACTCCATCCATAGACTACATTATCGTCTGACGCTGCCAACATACCCCTCGCCCCTCCGCCAAAGGAACCCCCAGTCTGTTTAGTATGCAATGGCCCTAGCCGAAAAATGATCGTTCGATCTTCAAGCAATGGCAACGCAGGTCGCCCGTACTACAAGTGTACAAACTGTGGAAAGTTCTTGTGTTTCGCAGATGAAAGGGGCAACGGCCCTGACAACCCGATGTGTAACTGCGGCGAGTCTAGCAAAGCTCAAAGAGCCGGTCAATATAGCTCAAATCCGGGTGGCTTACATTATGTATGTAGAATGGGTACGTGCGACTACTATTTTGAAGAAGTGGATGAGAATGGCGACCAGGTCACAGTGGGTTTGGATATGGTGGACCGATTTGCCGCTCTAAAACTCATTTAAGGGCTGTAGAGGTAGCATTCAACACCCAACTAACCTGGAGCCCGGGACTTTTGATTGTATGATCCTTATGATCCCAGTAGGGAATCCAATAAGTATTCGTGTAATTAATTATCCTTTTATCTGCACTTTAGACTAGTTTCAAAACCTGGTTGTCCTATCTCTGAAGACCTGTCGAGGGGTGATGCCATTAAAATCTTTAAAGTCGATGGGAGTAACCAGTATCATTTACACACTGGCCTGCGTAATGTTGACACCATGCAGCACATTACATAGCATTCTTCTTCTTCGACCTCTGATAAGATGCGGACTTTGGCCTGTAAATTACATCCCTCTCTCCCTCTGCGTCTTCATCTCTCTGAGTCCATACCCCCGACCGCCAACGCTTAGGCTCAATTCCAGCTCACCAACTCCCTATTCTTTCTAACCTCCTCCCTCAGTCCGACACATCACTACTAACACTCGAATCGTCATCAGAAAGAATATTCTCACTATCAATGCTCGGCTCGACATCAGATAAACCATCCCCACTGCCCTCGCTATCTTTGCCATGATCCTGCTCCTCGTCGTGTACTTGTGGCCCCTCAGGCCTCAATGAGATATATACCACGTCAGTCATGCGCTGGATGAGCGATATGAGATGTGACGATTCAATCGGCTTAGAGACGTATGCGCACTTATTGATAGCCTCCAGAGCTGCTATGATAATATCGCCAGTGTAGTCAGTAAAAGTCCATGACTCAGCTTCCTCGGGAACCCCTATGTGTGGGAATGCAAACGAAAAGTCGAAAGGTAGTGCTAATTCAACTCCATTAGGACGGGCACGCTTCTGAGAAGTGGACCCGTCGTCTTGGCTGCCATCTTGACTTCCCTCATGAGACGTAATGCTCTGGTTCTGGGAAGCTTGGTATTCTGAAGTATCCTTCTCAGTTCTTTTGTTTAGGGAGGCATCATCCTCTTTGTTGAGGTTCATTTCCCTCTCTGCGCCGCTAGCTCTGTGTTGACTTTCAACTTCCTGATCTGAGGTATTATTATCCTCATTTCTTTCCTGTGGCTTGCTAGGCGAGGTGGTGTTCCCAGCTTGTGAACCGCCAGAAGAGACATTGTCATTCTCGTCCTCTGCGTCACAAGTCTCATTGCTCGATAGACTCGGCTCACCCGATGCCCCGTCGGCCTTGGAAAGTTCAACCTTGACCATAACAGATTTGGCAACAAAGTCCAATCGTGTCAAGATAGTTGCAGAGTCACAGTCCTCTATCCACAGTAGTACGAGCTTTCGAAACCTTTCGCTCGTAATAGTCAGCACGCCAACTGTACAGCGCGCAACCTCGGAGATTATCCATTCCCTCTGTGATAGGACTGTTGCTAGGTCATAATGCGCCTGCATCGGGCGACGCCCAAATCGGCGACTCGAACGCGTCCTTTCTTACCCTCTTGGGGGGAACTTGATGTGATTTTGACTGTGTTTCTACGGCTACGAAGGCTTCGCCTGTTAAGCCATTTTGTAAGGTTTATTGTGTGGCAATTGAGAGGATCATTTGTGAGGGTATCGTACATGATGCCTAAAGTGTATTAAGGATGTTGTTTTTTTATTCTGTCACCTTAATCAATCTTAGATTATGATCTTCGATCAGATAAGATTAACCAGAAGATCGCGTCCTTTCCAGTGTCGAAACAGCTTCCAGGGAGGTTTCCATCCGACTTGGGGCCAATTTGCCTCGACTAAATGGACAAAGGAAGGCTACGGCGATTCAATGAATGGCTTCTTGTCTCTGGAATACTGAAGTGTTATTTGCAGTTGAGACCTGTGGCTGAAAGCTTCTCTTTCCCACCCAACTTAGAACTTAGTCTCTGGAATACATTCACAACAATGTTCATGTACGTATCTATTGCTCAACATTCTGACATCCATTTATTTACTCTCTCATAACATTGTTGGTGGCTCCGACTACAAGTCCCGGCATCAGACTCAGAGTTGAGAAACTTCAGTGTGGCAGCTGCTGATATCTCAATCTCTAGCTCGTCAGACGTCTCCGCTAATGGAACTAATGGGTCAAGTCAGGGAATACCGGTCGCTTTACCGCCGGTTTATAGTCGCCAGCCTTATGAACCCCTCCCGGCGGTTACTAACGGCAAGCACTTGGGTCTGCAGAATGACGGTTCTTACAGCTTTGTCAGCCAGCAGTGACAAGGAAGTAGTACACAGGAATGAGGGCCGGATTCGGGTGGCTTAGCGCTTGGTAATTGTACCTCTGAACGCTGAGCAATAGTTGAAAATAATAATTGATTTGAAACTGCGCGCACTTCCGTCGTGGATGTCATATATACGTTCTTTTAATTAGCATTTTGTCGTAGCGACTGCTTACGGATTGTGATATGACGTGTGAAATGTAAGCTCGATGTGTTGATTGCTGCTGGAACCTGTGACTGGAAGCTAATCTTCAACTTTGAACTCGGTGAGTATCAGCAATCTTCCTTTGGAGTATGAGGCCCCATGGTCTATGATGAGTATCTTTAAACTCCAAATATACTCTTCAAGTTGGAACATATTCCCTTTTCTTTAATTACAGTACGCTGACCAAACAGAAAGGTGACAAACCCAGTACGTCCTTATCAGTTAGATGGTGGGGGCAAGGCACCAGACCTCGCATGTCCGAGCCCTGGGCCAATAGCACGAAGCCACACTCTTCAGCAAGATAAAGTCCCCGGTCCCACAGAGTCAGCACAAGCAAGCCACCAACACTTTTGTTCCCTGCAGCTTTTGCTTCTTATAGTAGGTACCTGATCTACTGCCAAACTTCGGCTGGAAGCGAAGTCTTGATAAGCAATTTTAGGTTTGCTAAGTCGATATTGTCCCTGAAAGCGTCCACGAACCGGGCCCTTATCTTCAAAGTATGTTAATACATTCCGGAATGCGTTAGCTAGCAAGTCCGTGCATCACCCCATAGCCCCTTTCAAGCCGGAAGAGTTCCCCGTGCCGGTTCTACCAAGAGACGGGAAGCCCGGGATGGCCCTTCAAATAAGTGTTTCGTGCTTTTTCAACCTCAACTGTGCGCCGATCATATTCGTGGATCGTAGTGACTAGTAGAGGCTGGCTAGACAGTTTTCCATTGTCAAGATGCAGTCACTGTCGAATATCTATCGCCGTGAAGCTCTGGCCGCTCCGACAGACCAATCGGAGATGGTTCTTCAAAGCATCGTCATCTTGGTCGTCTCAGTTCTTTCTCTCCTTGGAGCTGGTTTGATCGTACTGAGTTTTATCGTAAGTTCATATTCCTCGTCTACATTCAATCCTCCAATCTCTTATCGTGCTTAGTGCTTCAAGGACCTTCGATCATTCCGCCACCAGCTGATTCTGTGCGTACAATCATGTCTACTCTAAATCAAAATGCGCTGATGGTTTCTTAGTGGTCTTGCGGTCAGCGATTTCCTGATGGCCCTGAACTTTCTTTCGTCCACAGCCATGAATATCAGTGGCAGACAGATTGGGGCTCACGGACAAGAAGGGTTCTGCAGTTTCAATGGTTTCATGACCCAGGTCTTTGTCATCCAAACAGATTACTGGGTGTTAACAATTGCTATATGTACCTACGTCATATTGGCAAGTCATAATTCGTTATCAGACTGGGTTCAAGATCACCGAATCATCCTTTCATGTTTGCCTTGGGTGTTCAGCTTTCTTTGGGCTGGCATGGGGCTCGGTTTGGCAGGATACGGTGACATTGGAGCCTGTAAGCCCTATGTTGCACCAAGTTATAAAATTTCATGAATACTGACGAGCGTGATAGGGTGCTGGTTCACTTCAGACGAAGTCCGTCTCCTGGCTAACTTCGTCCCTCGTTGGCTAATTATTGTCACTATTCTTACCATGTACGCCCGTCTCTACTTCATGCTTCGAAAATCGCATACGAGCTTCATTTCACTGGGAAACTCGACATCCGAACCGAGGTCTGGACAGAGAACTACGGAGGGTGTTAGCCGATCTAATTATGATTTGTGGAGGTTCCGTGAATCAGACATCTCAAGTCACCGAAAACTCCAAAGGGTTGGTCACTCTTATTCTTCAGCGCTCCAGGGCGAAACTCACCATATTGTAGATTGCGCGACTTATGCTTATGTACCCTGTTGTCTATATGCTCGTCTGGATATTGCCTACATCTATTCGCATTTATCAGGCTGTTAAACATGTCCGAGCTCCATTCGCGTTACAGACGATTGATAAGGTTAGTATGAGCCCAAAGGTTTCTTCAATGGCTACTGACACCGAGGATCAAGGCTTGCATCGTCTCACAGGGTCTCATTGACGCGATAGTTTATGGAATAAACGAGGCTTCTCTCAGCCGATGGCGCGAGCTCATCTTTCCGACTGGGAGTGATAATACAACTGACACTGGAGCTGACTCACTGCCGAATGGAGACACGATTCTTCACGATACAACAAAGTCGATTCAAAGGATATCAACCGTTAACATCACCTCTTCTGCCTCTACCAGCAAAGTTACGATTACAAGAAAGTCGACAGAGCAGGAGACCCACAGTTCAGATAGGGTGTCAGACCTCGAACTAACAGCAATGCCACGGGTTCTTATTGCAGGACCAGATTCCAGTAGTGATAATCGGTATAAATTATAATTAAGTCTTACATCTTTATTCACACATACTTCCTGGCTCCTTTTGCTAGTCTACCTCAAATCAAGGTGCAGAAAGTGGTTAAAATCTGTTTGCTGGTATGTCGAGTAGGCAGATCCTTTCTTAAAGCCGTATTTTGTATACAACGCATATGCGGCTTCGAACGCACTCCCACTTCCAGTTTCGAGACTAAGACGGGGGAGGTGTCGCGCTCTAGCAGCAGAAATGATAGTTTTGAGAATAAGTGCACCAGCGCCACGTCCACCAAAGTCGGGATGTGTTCGCATTGACTTGATCTCTCCTGTTCCGTCATGCAGTATCTTTAATGCTCCGATGCTGGCGATTTTCCCGTTTTCCCATGCGCTCCAGACTGTTACTTCAGGTCGTTCCAGATCTTCAAGACCCAGAAAGATAGCACCAGGCGGAACGTTATCATTCATACCAGCGAGATGGAAAGCGACGAGTTCGCGTGATTGCGTGTTGGTAAGATCATCTTCAATGACGTCAAACATGGCGGCTTGATGTATCGCGTATAACTTAGGATGTGACAGAAAGATGAATCGATCTTGAAAAAGGTGATAAAGCAGTGGTAATTTGGGAGACGGAGGACACCGGACTGTAAAGACAGACTTGTCACGTAGATCCTAAGAGGCTCCTTGGCAGCATTGGGAAGTCCTCAATGATGACTGAGTTATTTTCCAAGCAAAATTGTCCCAGGGAGAAGACACGTTTCTCATTAAAGGCTAAAACCTTCATTAAGTCACGTGGAAAATTAGTCACTATGTGGGGATATAAATTAGTACGATGCCATAGTTAAGCTTAATTCGTTAGATCTATTAATTTCTATAAAGACCTCGGCTTTTTAACATCAGTAGCGATTGCACAAGACTACGACAATTTACATAGCCTAAGGCTACTTGTCGTAGCAACATACATACAGCATAATCTTCAAGGTTTCTTTTTCATAGTTTATTATATCTCAGGTCTTTGGGAATAAGTTATCCAGAAGGCCGCAAGAATTATGTATAACTACCTATGCAGAATGTACACAAATCTGCAAGTTTCATTGGATGCCCAATTACTATACTGTCTCTTGTTCTAGAAATTACATCACCTTGTGCCAGAAAGTATTAGAGAAGCTTGTTTTTAGCCTACAAGCTGCCAGTCGTCACTCAGTTAGTTTCGCGGAAACCACTACATGCATCATCAAACTTAGCTTTCGCCATATAACCTCACCTCTCTACACGTTCCATTTGCTGCGACAAAGGTTCAGTGCAAGCAAATGCCTCTTTCACTTAAGATACCTCTCTCTTCCAGTCCAGATGTTGTAAAGTTCTTCACCAACTGCTTAGGAATTGTGGTATAATGTCTAAATTGTGGTTTTGAAGTATTATTTGCAGTTAAGACCTGTGGCTGAAAGCTTCTCTTTCCCACCTAACTTAGTAGAGTTCTTCGCGCTCATATTATGCTCAACCGGTGATGTACGCTCTTAAAGGACAAAGCCTTTTTCTAGTTTTCCCATGTCCAGAACAGATGAATGTGCGCCTTTAACTCCTTTCCAATTCTCATATTGCCTGAAAAAGCTTCCGCATCGACACGCGCTGCATCGTCCCCCCGTCTCGCAGTGAACGATTCTGGGATGCCTCAAGCCTTCTTTCGGTTGGGCAGCAATAGCAGGTCGGGCTTAAGTCCGACACCCCTGCTACAATCCATAGATATCGTTTTTCATCCATCAGGCTGTCAAATGATAGGTCCTCATTGGTCATTTTTTCACTTCAATCGGCAGAGTGTATCTTGGCTCGGAGAATCGGGCCGGAATTGCACCAATTAGGTGCCGTTGCCATTGCTGACTCTTGCAATTGTTGGTCAGATGTGTGCTTGATTATTTTGAGTGGGCAATAAAAGCAATATTTTATCAAAAGAGGAAATTGTTTGGCATTCAGCTCCTGCAATACTCAGCCGCAACAGCAGATCATGGATTCGGTGGACCAATGCGGATGTGTCAAAAACAAGGCAGCCAACTAACAGCCTGTTACACAACATTCAATCGAGTCTGCCTGGCTGCCTGATTCAGTGCGATAGATAGGCTGGTGGGGCTGTCTCGTATACAAGTACTGCATTCAATCAACTATAACTATAACGTCTTCTCTGAGTTTGTTTAAGAGATAATTGTTATCAAAGCCTGTCGCCTATACCAGATCTGGCAGCAATAGTGAATGCAAGTTTTCTCTCAGTCAACCATCTTTACTTTCTGTTCCTCTATCATATTCAGTATGAGTCAGGGAAATCCCACAGTGCCCGAGCTTCATCTTTCCTCTAATGAAAGCGGAACGGCG
Source organism: Fusarium sp. NFCCI 5145 (assembly GCA_033439405.1). Classification (NCBI taxonomy): domain Eukaryota; kingdom Fungi; phylum Ascomycota; class Sordariomycetes; order Hypocreales; family Nectriaceae; genus Fusarium; species Fusarium sp. NFCCI 5145. Next base: position 68,596 of record JAWDHB010000362.1, read on the forward strand.
GATGCCCAAGTCTTGTCGCTGGCACCGAAGCTTGACAGACAGATACTCGTTAAAGGAAAATCCCCCGAAGACACTTTCAGCAAGCCAGAGCTGGTGCTCGAATTATTTGAGCTCCTGGTCAAAGCTCCCAATGACGTGACTGGGTCCAAGGAACTCGGCGAGAAGTTGGAGAAATATACTGACCCGGCCAATGGCAGATTTATGCATGATCTGGTCAACCAAACTAGAGAAGATTCAAAGGCGACCCTGCTACATCTCGCGGCCGATAAGGGGTTCAGCAACATGGCAAGCCAACTCATTAACGCTGGTGCCGACGTCAATGCTCAAGATGACGACGAATGCCAGCCACTACATTTAGCCTGTGAGGTTGGGAACGCCGAACTAGTAAAGCTCCTCTTGAATGATGAAAGCTACAACCAGAAACCTGACAAGTACGGAAGTTTTCCAATCAGTATGGCAGTATTCGGGGGGGTGGAAGAAGTCGTTGATGTCCTCTTGGAAAAGCCGAACGCACAGTTGGAACTAGACATGCAGGACTCTGATGGCTGGACCCCATTGATTACGGCAGCCGAGTATTGTGACTACGGTATATTCAACAAGCTGGTCAGGCATTTGGAGAAGTTCCCAGCTCAAGCTGTTGTTGACATGACAGATAACCGTGGGTTGACAGCTTTCATGATTTTATGTTCGAACCTTTTCGACGACCCAAAATCGTTCGAACAGGCCCGAAGCTCTCTCGATAATATCCTCAAGCTGAATCCAAGATGGGACATCTTAGATAAGTGGGGAAAGACCCCGCTGCATCATCTTATGCACTGTGCGGCATATGCCCAGCCTCTTTCGAGAACACAAATGGACGTTTTGGGGGGAATTCTCAATTCAGCACCGAAAGACATCATGTTTCAAGAAGATATGATAGGGAGGTCTGCCTATGATGATCTTTTCGATACAAACGGCCTTGCAAAAGGCCTAGAACCCATCGCCCAATTGGTTTATGATTGTTGCAAGGAAGACAGGAAAGATACAGAGGAACTTCTGCTCTGGCTTGCAAAGAGACCAGAAAGGCATGCCTTCGCCAACAAGCTGGTGGCCAACTTTCAAAGACTTGATGAATACCAACCAAGCAATTGGGCCAATCGGCGATCTACCATAGCCATCGCGGGCTCCTCCTTGATTATGTCACGGCAATCAGTCAGCAGGACTGGAATCGGGCCCAGACCGGTTCTCAAGATATCCGGGAGAAGTTGAATAAGTACATTCAAATATTGAAGAAAAAGGATGATGATGATAAGAAAAGAGATGATGATAATGGTAAGGGAGCACACACAGCAAGGAACCGCAATTTACGGCCAGGCACCGAACAAGCAAAAAGAAAAGATGAAAAGGCTGCCGAGAACGAATCTAAGAAGGATGGCAGACAGAGCTCTATTTTCCAAGATATGGAAGATATCATAGATCTCTTTTGTGTTGAAAAAGCCCCTACATCGAAAGAGTGTCGCGAAGTTTCAACGCCCAAACAGGACTTGGTGGGAAGTTTGAAGAACTTTCACGCAGCTATTATTCAAACACGTATAGGCAAAGAGGAGGTCAGAAGATATGTCAAGTACCGAACGATCAATTATGTCATATATGGAAACGAAACTCTGTCCACGATCGGAGAGATCATCAACCGGTCAAAAAACAAGGTTCCGAAGACGGATGATACTGTCGAGTCTAAGCCTAGTCCTGAGGATGAATCTCAGCGGGACGAAGAATTCACATGGATACACCTTCCATCGACCAATGTAAGTTACTCACTTTCTACTTTGTCAATCGTCTTTTAAGCTAACTAGTCGTAGATGATATGGATGCATGTAAGACTACTTCTTCTATTAAACTCCATTTATCTTTCCTTCAAAGACCACAAGCTTACCATCGATCTGAGAAGGACATGCTCCGGAAAGTGCTACGTGTTTCAAACTATGAGGATGACGACTTTCAGAGTTTGGCTTCGTTTCTTCGCGCTAGCTGGATCCAGATACCAGACAAAAGAACCCCTTCACGGTTTATGCGGCATCGATATGTCGATAATGGAAAGACAAGGTCTTGCAGCAGGACAAATGATACAAGTAGTAAGTTTTCATCAATTGGAAGTCTCACTTATGAGATAGGTCATTCCGAGTCATAACAGTCGAGCAGGTATTCAGCAAGAACAAGGCAAGCAGAACGAGCATACGACATGCGGGTCAAACAGTGATCCGCAGACCCAACGCCTTCACTGCTCCGCACTCTACGCAAGAATCCACATACCTTTGAGCCTGTCTTCAGGATTCTAATTCAGGATCGCAGATGCCTTACCTTGCGTTTTCGACCTATCACAAGAACGGGAAGGATTCTCATGGGCCTAGAACAGGTGGCCTTAAAACTAAAGATAAGGAAGCGGCGACCAATTAACAACAGCAGCGCCAGACCCCATCCAATTCTTATGAATACGAGGCCATCCATTGTTCCTCTACGCTCGACGAGTACTATTACCACTTCGCAAAGGGCGATGAACATCAAAGAGATCGAGACTTACGCAATGAAACTCAGGTCGTTACAAAAGATCTGTACGAGAAGGGGGTGAAGGGCAAGAGTCACTGGACGCTACTTACAGTCAATCAACTGTGGGCATGGACCATTGGAAATGGTATATCATGATGACTCAACTGCTACATCTTTTAACTCTGCTAATTGGAGTCTTTTCTTAGATTGGCTTATTACAGCCAGCTCCTGTGCTTCTACTGATAAAGAAACCAGGTTTGTCACAGACCTTCTAGCACATCTAAAGAAACAAGCAGAGAACGGAAATGACTTCCGTGGCCCGGTATCTCCTGCTGAGTTACGGAATATGATTGCTGAGTACTGCATAAGCATTTACGAAAAGAAATACGAACGAGATGAGTTGAGGTGTGTGAAGCAGAGCGAAAAGGGGCCCAGTCAAGGTCCTCGGGCGACTGCTGAGAACCTTTGTGCACATGGCTCCAGGAACAGCGACATAAAGGTAGAGCGATCTATTCGTCAAATATTCTCTGATTCTATCAATCAAACTGTCAGGCATAACACTTCCCTTTCTACAGCTCATACTGACTAGCTCTGTAGAGGAGAGTGGAAACGGACTTGTTCAACAAGTTCTGTAATAGTCAGTCGAAAGGCAACGCACGACAGAAACTCTCACAATTGAAGGGCGATACGGAAAGAGCAGCCACGCATTTGTTTCAGATCAAAGATGTCCAGGACGAGTTGAACATTCTCAAAACTATCGCAAGAACTCAGCAAAAGGTTCAGTCTGCAATGACCCGCGGCCAGACCAGGCCAGCCTGCTACACTTGCCACAACTCGGGGTCTGACATCAACTCTCAATACGTGTTGAGTGACATAGAGGAACTCGAGAAGGTTGCGAAGCAAGCTCAAGACGCTGTAAGATGACTGGAAATCGGTGCTCATATCTACAAGTACTGATCTTAGTTTTGCAGCTACACACAACAATCACACTTCAAGACAGCCAAATTGCGAACTTGCAAGCAGGAGAGTCAGTAGAGCAAGGAAGGACAGTACTGGTCTTTACAGTAACTACCATTGTTTTTGTATGTTCCCCCTTCTATCTGATGAGCCTTTGACCAATATTCCCTAGGTTCCCCTCTCATTCTTCAGCTCTTTGTTCGCTTTGGATGTGAATTCTTTCCTCGAGGCTCCCGCTTGGTCTCTGGTCGTCATTTGTAAGTTATTGTCACGAATCTGAACCTGATAAAAGCTTATATCATTTTCCTCAGTCATGGTCCCTCTACCGTTTATGTTGCTTGCAGCAGCATTAGTACCTTCGCTCAGAGAGAGCTTTTCTTCTCATATAAGTCGAATCACTGGGCTTCAACATTCACATTATGGTTCTGTTCAGAATGTTACGAACAGCTCACACAGTAGCAATTCCCAAGATGCTGTTAATGATCCGAGCACGCTGAAGAGATACGGATCCAGATGCTTTCGGAGGAATACTGAAGATATTGACACAGAAGCCGCCATAGAGACCCCTGAGGCGCGCTAAACACTTTAGTAGAGCACGAGCAAATAGAAGGCTCCTTTTTATAAGTACATCATAAAAGTTGCGGTGGGGACATGCTGACCTTGGTGCTATCCCGGGAGAAGTCGTTATGTTTGTGGGCGCGCATGGCAGAAACTTAAAAAAGACTAGATTAGGCATCTACCTGGTTTGATGTCCTGGTCTCTACCTCATTTCTCACGGCCAGTATCTAGCTGGCCTGTTCAGAATTTGATCATCGCCCAGCGTGAGCACGAGAATAAGCTAAACTACACATGAACACCACGATAACAGGTCCCTGAGAGTAAGAAGTCCTTGAGGGATACTAAAGTGGGCATTGTATTAATAAGTTCAATCTCGACGGAACGTCTCCGCAACTCAACTCTTTTCTGTTGGCTTGTTATCAGCATCCACAATTCTATGCCCAGCTGCTGCAAGCTGCTGCTCAGCAACTTCATTCCTCTCATTATCCTCCTTTTCAAGCTTGACATTTCGGAAGAAGAACATGATGAAAATCAGAGGAATAGATAGGGACAACGCCCCAATGGCAAGGGATTGTTGTGTCATGCGATAACTCAGATTGATCGCGTTGCGAGTATCGGTGCCAAGCTCGTAACTTTGTGCGACTACGATTGAGCGAAAGATTGCGGTGCTATTCGCCTTGACGTCCTCGGGGAGATTATCTGACAGTCGGCGTGGCAGAAGAGTGTTCCATATGGCTCCGCCAATACTAAAAGCACGAATTAGTCAACCTCCATATATCAGGGATAGACTTTCTTACCTGTTACCAACGTTGGCACCAAATCCAGAAGACGAAAGAAACATAGCTGTCGCAATGCCAATCTCATGATCTGGTACCGCGGCTTGTAAAGCGACTTGAAGTGGAACTTGAGAAAAGCCACGACCGAGACCAAGAAGGACTTGTCCAGTGGTCAATGCCGCCTCATTGGCAACGCGTGCCCCGTCAATATTGGTAAAGTAGATCGGAAGACCGTTAGCTAAAGCAACCATCAAGAAACCGAGGATAATGAATGGTTTTGTATGTTTAACGAATCGTATGCCCAAGCCGATCACCAGACCACCGAGATTCAAGGCGACTCGTCGGGAGTTGCTAAATCGTCTGTCAGTTACTGTGAATCTGTAGTTAAAGAGTGCTAGCTTACTCAATTCGGACAGCATGGCCAGGGGAATATCCTCCAGCGACCTGCAGAAAGCTCGGTGCAAAGGTTCTGTATGTCGAATCGGACATTGCAATCAGGCATACCGAAACACAAGCAAGGATGACGTTGCGGTTTTTTATCATGCGGAATGGAACAATGGGCTTCTTGGCATATCGGCCATCCCATACTAGGAACCCAACAAAGGTCAAGACTCCAACGACTAACAGAGTGATAGAAGAAGGCTCTGTCCACCGCTCAGTATTTCTTCTCCCGGTTATAGAGAGTGGGAGAAGCGTCATCGCAAGACCTCCAAGCAGTAGGAATGCTCCAACAATGTCCAACTGCACGTAGAGTACTTGTCGAGCTTGGACGATCCAAGAAGCACCCTTTGGAATCTCAGACGCGGTACGGAGCGAAGTGCGCTTATTCTGAATACCCTTATTTCGTGCCCTGATGCTCATGAAGACCATGATTGCGATCGTAGGAAGGGCGCAGAATGGCATGATGGCAGCCCACATACCGAATCCCCAGCGCCATGACGATCTGAGCAACATATGCTCACCGAGATATGTCCCGGCATACAATGTTGGTATAGCAGCCAATGACTCGGGAAGTGTGAACAGAAAACCTCTGTTGATCAAGGATGTCACTTCGGCGATAAAGATCTGCTCCGTGATTGTCCACCAGGTATCGCCGAACGATTCAAATATGCCGCCAGCGAGATATGTCTCAACATTGCGGCATGCTGCATAAAGCACGTTAGCTAGAGCCATGCAGATTGCAGCACCAGCAAATCCTTGAGGCCGCCCGATATGCTATTCTTTGTTAGTCCCAGTCATCGAAGCAGTTGTCCAGTTAATACTCACATCTGCGACTTTTGCCAAGAGGGGATATGCAACGATCCGAACGATACCGTGAACGATGTTGGCTGTAGCGATGAGAGAATGGCCTTGAAAGTGACTCGTAGCATATGGATCGTAGACGCCGGCTGAAGAAGCTGCAAACACCATGCTGAAGTTCATGATGAAAAGACTGAGAATTTGAGTGAGTGCTTCCTCCATCAATACATTAGCTTCAACTTACCCGCCGAACGCCACAGTAAGTGGGAACTTGGTCCAAAGCTTGCGAAGGGCTTCAGTGGGAGATGAACTAGCATCTTGTCGGTTGCTCTCTGAATCGGTAATGACCTTATCCTCATTGCCCAAGGGAGCTTGCCCAACGGGCGTAAGCTCAATTTTGTCTGCGGCCATTTTGTGTCTTTGGTAACTACCTACTTTTTTCTCGGGGTCTTTCCGCCTTTAAATACATGTTTACTTGCAGTTACCCCCATGCCAAGATGTATTTACGAGACCTTGGACTGTTTAACCTTATCTACAAATAACCTAGACTGCACATTAGCAGAGCTTGGCAAAGGCAAAATGAACCCATTACATGACGGTATCCACTAAGATTATCTTATCAGATCATCGACTCGCTCAGTTGATCATGCATAAATGAATTTTCTCAAATGCACTAGGTATTTAACAGGGATATCTCACGGACTTTATTCTGTAGTTGGGGTTAGCTCCAAGCGAAATGAAGTCTCGGGGAGTCTGATGACCCGTTTTTCCGGCACCACGTTTCAGACAGTTGGCCTACCTAACCTATACTTATATTAGAAACTCATATAGCGTTGGTATTCTCATGTTTTAGCCAGTATTTGACGGTCTGTATGTGGCTAGCGCAAAATGCATTCATGCGCAAACATCATCTCCTACAGCTCAATTATACACTGATGACCCTTAGGTACGATCAGAAATCTATTCTCCAACTCCATCATCTCATCTGTCATTACCGAGCCCAGCCTTGCACCCCGACATTGACGGAAGAATAGCGCAGTGCCAAGTCGTAACTCCATCCAAGCCAGATGCAAACCAATACAAATTCGAGATCCAGCACCAAATGGAGACAAGGCTGCTTTCTGTGCAGCTGTTAACTTGGACTTATCCACAAATCGATGACCGTTGAATCTGCTCATGTGTCAGTAGGTTGATCAATTCAAGAAACGAGGTTGGTATACCTTTGTGCATCGTCGAATATGGTTTCGTCGCGATGAATCGTGAATGCCTGTGTACTAACAACAGTCCCGGGAGGGAGGTAGTAGCCACATATATCAATGCCTTTTGCGGGCACAACGCGTGGAAGAGCACCAGGTGCGGCGCCATAAAGACGAAGCGTCTCTTCTATGACACTGTTGAGAAGCGGAGCATTCTTGAGCTCATCAAAAGCCAGGTCGTCACTGAGTTCTGATATCTCATGTTCCAGCTCAGCCTGTAACCGTGGTTGCTTGAGAATGGCCCAGATCAGATATGTCAACGTGACAGCTGTTGTGTCTGATCCGGCGACAATGAGATTGCCTGCTTCTGTCTGTACACTCGATGTCGTTAGGTTTGTCTTCTCTTGGCCCTCGGATTCAGCAAGCATCTGACTGAATAGATTGGCCTTGCTGAGTCCTTCGCCGGCGCTTTGCATGTTCCTGACAGCTATCGATCCATGTTGATAGACGATCTCATCAGCATTTAAGATGGCTTTTAGTCCTTGAATAGGAAGTAGTCGAATGATGGGGTAAATCCACGATAGCTCAGTGCGGATGGCGCTGCAAAGTAGAGTGTTCTGAATAGCATCGATGTAGGGTGCTTGCTATAAGATGTATTAGCTGATACACCCACCACGCGTATAGAAGACATACCTTGCCTAGTTCGAGCATCCGGAACGACTCCCCAAATGAAAGATGAGCAATCACATCCGTCGCCAAAAGGGTCCACCATTTGAATACATCGGCTCCCGTATCTTGAGCATCCTGCTTGATCTTACTGACAGCAAGCTCTGTCTTCTGCCTAATTCCTGGCTCCCAGTTCATAAGTAGCGAGCTCATACTGAAAGCACGAGCAAACAGCCTTCTTCGAGCGGCATGTTGGTGAGGATCACGCATGACAAAGATGCCAGGCTCACGCTGAGGGGTTATCTCATCATACCAAGCCGATTTGAGAAAGCCGCCACCAATCTTGTGGATCTTGGAGAAGGCCTCTGGATCACTCACGGCCACTTCTTCTGGAGACACGCGCACGATGGGTCCATATCGTTGGTGTAGATAGTGCACGTAATGAACCCGTTTTCCAGCCAAGATATACCATTTTAGGACGAGGTGAGTGAAATGAGTGTACCAAGGGCCAGGTAGGCGACGAAGAGGGGATAAGAGGGCAGTTACCGAGGCGTAGGCTGTCGTGGCTAGAAGGAGGATGCCTGCCAACAGAGGCAGACTTAGATAGCTAAGTACAATCATAGTAAATGACGTGGAAGACGAAGAGAGCTTGCCCAGATACCATCCTAAGTCTATTACCTTCGGGGGCGGTCAAACTCTTATGTTTTAATTTGCATGTCCTTGGATAGTGGAGTCTCCGGGAATGTGGGGGTCACATAGCCGACGGCATACGAAAAGGTCGAAGAAGTCTTTGCTAAGTATTCTAAATAATATGTCACTTCTTTGATATGCTGTATTCCCCAGGCGGAATATCCGAGTTTCGCGAATAATACGATGCTTCGCTGTTGGATGACGTGCATATATATTCTGTTGGTTTGGGTAGCTCTTCACCATGGGCAGAGAAAACTGGGCCTAGGCCAGGGCATAAGTGGGCAAAAGCAGCTCTAAGCCTCCCTAGACATTAACTACTAATAGAGAACACATGATTAGCTCCAAGGTAACTTACCAGCAAGGCCCCATCAAGCTAACTGTGATAGGACATAAAATGCAAACTGCAGCAATGCGGGACTTGGCACTGTGTATTTTACCCTGCGTGGTTATATATATCTTACTTCCAACCCTAGCATTCAATGTCGTTTCTCGTCTTTCGTTGTTGCTACTCCTTTTATCTCCTATAAACAACACTTGCTTCCAGATAGGCTCTCATTGTTCAAAATGCTTTGTGCTATGTGTTTATCCATGTTCCTTGGCCCTGAAGAAGGCGGGCACCATAAAGACCACGATGCTGTCCAGAGGGCCAGCGACAATGGATGTTTTATCTGTTACTATCTTGTCTTCAATTATCGAAATCTGGATATTGAGAATGATTTCCCGCTCAAGTATCTGTGGCTACGGGAGCAGCCCAAGATCTTGGTCGGTGTTCTTTGGAACTCGGTTGAGATACGCTTCGAATCCGCTGAGGAGTGTCATGATATTGAAGGCTATCGTCGATGTCTTGAAAGCGTGAAAGAAGACTTGAAGAGAGGAGAATTTTTGCGGATTTATGATACTAGACTTCGGGCACCCGGAGAGCTTTCAAGTACAGGAGGCGAAGAAGCACTGGACTTTGCAAGAGGACGAATAAAAGCCTGCAAGACGAGTCATGGAGAATGTCGGACTGCAGCAATAGCTCTCTCGAAGGCAGAGAGACCCGATTCAAAGGCTTGGAGTCCAAGGCGCTTAATCGACTGCTCCATTGACGATGGTATGCTCCATCTTGTTCGTGGAGAAAATCTCGACAATCCGGAATATGCAACTCTGAGCTATTGCTGGGGAAAAGAAAGATTTTTTATGCTGCGATCGGAAAATGAAAAAGATGCTTTGAGTTCCAGAATTTCTCTCGATGACCTGCCTCTTCTTTTCCGCCAGACAATAACACTATGTCGCAACCTTGGTATTCGATATTTCTGGATTGATAGTGTCTGCATTATTCAATCTGGAGATAACCAACAAGACTGGCTGTTTCACGCACGCGAAATGTCTACTATATATGCATTTTGCACTTTCAGTATTTCTGCTGAATATGCACGGAGCCCTCACGAGAGCCTCTTCGTCGATCGATTCTTACAACCTCCGTTGATTATGCCACCTTCCGACCACTCTTGGGCGGAAGTACGAGAAACCTGGGAGAACTCAGGCGATCAGCGCTATGAAACAAACAACGACGGCAAAGCCAACGACCCGTTCATACTTGGCCAGCCTTACCGACTCGCTCCTATGGCCGAACAACTTCAGCGTTCCACAATCCTGAGCACACCTCTCTCTACTAGGGGCTGGGTTATGCAGGAACGTCTCCTTGCACCTCGTACCCTGCACTTCTCACAGCATCGAGTTTCCTGGTCTTGTTACAGTCACACTATCAATGAAGATGATCCTACAGAGTTGGATGAGCATGAGTATCTGTGGTTCAAGCGATTGCAACCTTGTGTGCTGGAAAAGGATTCTAACCTCCCTGGATACGCGATACACGAGCCACTGGAATGGTGGCTAAACGCGGTAGCGGACTACTCAAAACGACATCTTTCATTTCCCGAGAAAGACAAGCTTGTGGCTATGGCAGGTATCGCCCGAGTATGGAACCATGAGAGACGATTTGACTACCTGGCCGGAATATTTCGCCCTCATCTTCCTTGGGCATTACTATGGCATCGTGAACCAAACACTGATGATCCCATGCACGATAAGCAACCAATGGGCGAAGAATCTTTTAGCCTTGGCGGCGTGCCGACCTGGAGCTGGGCCACGTGCAAATTCCCCATCAGGTCATATCCTTACACAAACACAGAGTTTCTTCTGAAAGGGACAGTCCTTATCGACATCAAATCTGCCGAGGTAGAGTTGTCAGATGAGAAGAATCCTTATGGGCAGGTGAAAAGTGGTAAGATCAAGCTGAACGGATATCTTGGATGCAAAAAGGACTTCGACGGGGACTGGACTTACTGCGTGCACTACGACGGCCGCTTCAAGGAAGATGAAGAAGCACCCTGGCATCTCCCCGTAACTTGGAATCATATGGCAAAGCATCCAGACCTATTCGGATTATTGATTCGAAAAGATGAAGGCTCTGGAGTCTTCTACCGGGTGGGATATTTCAAGGTTGATATCAAGGTAGTTTCACAGGACATCCTTCAAGGGAAGTTTCCAAGGAGCTCTATTACTTATGTCTAGGATTAGTCTCAGTTACTACAGATAGCGGAGTGCTCAGAAATAAGAATCAAAGATTCTTTAACCAGCTATAAAGGCTTGTGTAGCAAAGTAAAAAGTTGACAGTGTAGAAAATAATACACATTCTGTGGCCAAAGAATTTGGCATGAGGGTCGCGATCTCCATTAATAGTGATGCCTCCAGCAGCACTCTGCTCTCTTACAAATCGCTCCTCACGACCTTGATATCGGCCTCCTTGCCAATCTTCTTGAGTTGATCCGGATTCTTCGTCATCACCAAGTCCATAAATGCAATCATGATGTCGTTCACTACCCTCTCAATCTTCCTTCCAGGGAGCGTTCCAAAGATTTCGTCGATCTTAGGCTGTGCCTTGGCTTGAACCTTGGACTTGGCCAACAGCAAAGGAACATCAGTGAAAGCGTAATGACGAGCGTCCTTCACAAGCAATTCCATGCTTTCACCGTCGATCTTCTTATAGAACTCGCTCCATCCTTGATGGTCTGATCCCTTCGCACCGACTTGAACGAACGATGCGTATTTTGTGCCTTTCTCTTTCGGGGCGCCGTAGATGGGACCATCGAGGTTGAGACCTCCGATGACTCGAGGGTCAACTAGGGCTGTACTGGCAGCAGTTGATCCACCAAATGAGTGGCCATATGCAACAGCTTTTTCAATATCGAAGGTGCCCGGAAAGCCTTTGAAGACAGAGTCAATGATAGTGTCGTTGACCATCTGCCAAATAAGCCAAACTTCATCCTGTGTTCGTGCCTAACTATGTCATTTATATTATTCAATAAGGTTCGGGCATGTGTTAGTCACCTCCAGCTGGCGTAAGGTGGTGTTCATGTTATCAGGAAACTTAACACCTTTGGCAGCAGTGCCATCAGGAAACTCAACAAGAGGAGCTTCATAGGGATGATCCACAGTCAGAATGATATATCCATGACTCGACAGTGATCTCGCCATCGCACCATAGGCAAACCTCGTTCCCTGATAACCTGGGGAGAATATAGCGATAGGGTATTCCTTCTTCTCATGATACTTTTTAGGATTGATAGTTGAAATGTTGCAAAACTCCATCTCAAACTTGTCGATGAATCCTTTCGGAAGGCCAAGTTCCTCCGCTACTGGACCATAGGCCTTGGCTGTCGCAGGTGGCATGTATGGGACGATTTCACTCTTGCAGCCGTACTTGGCTTCGATGGGGATATATGCGGATACCATGAAGCGGCGTAGGGTGTTGGGCTTGGGTGCGAAGGTGTCAATACGGAATTCGTCAGTCAACTCAAAATGCTTAACCGCGACATCATATGGTCCCGGAGGGCAGGGGACAAGCATAGCCTGAGTGGCCCCCAAGAGTGCAAACATGGGATAAAGAATCATTTCGAGGAGAGTTTTAATATATATGTTGTTGAAAATGTTTTGCTTGGCGAAGAAAACTCCAAGAAATGGTGGTGATAGTTGATGTATTTAAACCAAAACATATCCTTTCTATTGTGTACGCCATTCAATTCATTCACAAAGCAAAAGACCGACAGACAAGTCAATGAAACCTTTGAGCCTTGTTCCAGATCCGCAATTGTTCGAGCGGCACATCAGCTATCAAAGCGGTTAAGATCGACAGGTAAATCCTACGGAGTGAGGCTGTGCCACACGGCATTCAACCGCTCAAGTCCGGAGTTCAGATCTTATTCCTCAGAATCCGCTGTGGCATCATATGACATATGATATAGCAACAGACCAATTACATTGGCTGTTCCACCTGCGTGATAAGATTAAACAGGATTCGATGCAGGGTTTTGGCTGGCGAGGATTGCGCTAAGACGAAAGCTGACAGGGCTGACGTCTAAGGCTGAGCCAACAGACATTGCACGCATGAAACCAGGCATTCCTTGCCTTATTTCGGTCTTTGACTTTAGGGTGGATGGATGCCAAAGACCGAGCTATGCATGATTGGCCAATTGCTTTATATTTAGAAAGTAGAATCCTACCCAATGTTTGGTCGATTCGTAGCTGCCACATGCGTTTCTTTATAGTATAATTGACAGCAGAAGGCACGCGGTAGCAAAACATAACATAACAGCTTCTAAAATATAATCGTTCTGAAAATCCTACGGAGATTGCAAACATGGTAACCTTATTTGACTCATTATATGTGTTTGTTAGGTGGCAATTAAGAGGATTATTTGACAAAGCGTCGTGCATGATGCATGCGTTATTGCAATCGATCTGGGATCCTATGCGGATATCCAGAAGAACTCGAAATACGGTTCTTGACGCGTGTCGCGATTAGAGGACAAGCAAGTATGTAACACAACATCAGCACGTCGAGAGCGTTTTTATAAGAGCGAATCATAGCCAAGTTACATTTCAGGTACCTTCTCCAAAGCCTATAATCACTCGAAAAACAGGCTTAGATATTAGATAACATGAAATACAGCCACGGGTGGTAAACCGTCCCATCGTCCACCGTGTCGAGGACTTTAGGCAGATAGCTGGTATGCCATTCCTCTTGGAGAGCAGAATTGAACTCCTCGTCCACGATCCCTACCCGCCGTGCCTTGCAATACTCCCAATACGAAGGATACCATCCTGATTGACCCCAGTCGAGAATTCCCACAACCTTTGGCTTAGGGCCACGAGATAATAGTATGTTGGGGGGACAAAGATCGTTGTGCGTAAAAGTAACCGGAATATCACCGCTAATGTCGATTCCACATATATCGTGAAACCTTTGTACTGCGTCAGGGCCTAGGAACGGCCCTACACGTTCTGCCTGACCAGCAACGAAAATATCGTTGAGTGGGCGCTTTCCTACGCTCCCTATTTATATCAGATTAATAGAACATGGAAAGACCATCGTTTAGTATCTTACCAATATATCCTTCCGATTCCTGTGTCAAAGACCTCCAGGCGTTCACCATAGATCTTAGCTCCTTGCAGACAGCCTGCCGTTCGCTTTCGTTCATGGTGCTAAATCTTGTTTGTAGAGTATCACCCTCCACCAGAGACATATATAAGAAGCGCTGACCGCTATCTTCAGCCCAGCCAAAGACCTCAGGCACTGGGACACGGCCTTGAAGTTGCCCACGCATCAATATTTGCGCCTCAACCTCGGCAACAGTAACGTCGGCGCCATACTTGACAACCAGTCCCAGAGATGGAATGATAACGGGGGGTGGATGGTTCAGGGATGCGGCGCGGCAGTGACCTGAGGCCTCATTCAAGGCTCTGATCTCTGTCGGCGAGGGTAGCGCGGGCGCTCTGCGCTCCTGGAAGAAACTGGACTGTGGGAAGACCTTGGCGGTTGGCGTCGGTGCAGAGCACATCCTCAGCTGTGTATTATCATTTATTGCCATTGACGCTGGAAATTGGTCACAGTTTGTTGGCGTCAGGTATGATGATTAGTTAAGGCTTCTTGACAGGATATTGAGGGACTTCATTTTTGTCTTGCATCCCGGACGCTGCCCAGCCCCTCGCTAATGCAGTTTGCATTTTATGTACTATTCCGGCTAGTTTGATGGACGTTGCTGGTATCCTAGCTATTCATGTTCTTTCAACTGTCTGTGCTCCAGTGTTTGCGACGAGAGTTATTGCATAGCAAAGTTCTGTGATAATAGTTTGCGAGAAAAATAGTATATCCACCATATGATTACCAATACGTGTATTCAATTTTTAAGAATCTCGTCGCACAACTCAAACGGGCTGATAGTTAGGCTGACAGCCTTGCAGGGATACAGAAGTCCATCCCCACTAGGTCCAGCACTGCCTCATGAGGCCTCGTCTCCTTTTTCACTAAGGAAGTTTTCATTTATCATAACACATCTGACCATCCAAAACACCTCTTATAGTCTAGGACGCAACAGAAACCTCGCCACAACCCATGAAGATGGACTGCAATCCATTTGTCTATTCGACCCTAAAAGATGATAAAAACATTCGCTTACTTCGTCTGCTGCCCAACACGAACCCCTCAGATCGAATCGAAGGCCACCTATCCGAGTACTCACTATCCCAAGTTAGGCAGCAAACGCAGCTCTATGAGGCCATATCCTACACTTGGGGAGAACCCAAAAAGTCCCATTCGATCTGGATCGATAGCAATGAATTATCAATTACCGCCAACTGTCATGCAGCACTTTTGCAATTACGAGATTGCTACATCGAGAGAATCTTATGGGTAGATGCAATCTGCATTGATCAGAGTAGCAAGGAAGAGCGCGGTAAGCAGGTTCAGCTTATGGCGGAAGTGTATTGCAAAGCCCGACAAGTCATCGTTTGGCTGGGTGAGTCGACGCCTGAGACGGATGATGCTATTGAGAGAATCCGAGCGGCGGCACAAAGAGACGGTGTGTCTTCTGGGCAGGACAGCCCTATTCCCTCATCAATCGGTTGTTTACTGGAAAGGCCGTGGTTCCGAAGAGTTTGGGTAAGTTAATTGTTGTTTAAATCCATAAAGAATTGGCTAATGAGGATAAAGGTTCTCCAGGAAGTAGCGGCGGCCCAGCATATCGTCATTCTTTGCGGATCTTCCCAAATTGATGGATATGCATTCTGTCTTGGACTACCCTCTTATATCGACGCCTCTGAATCGTTTGGGGTGATCTCTTCAGTTGAAAATCTAATGAGAGGCTCAATCTTCCGCCCAAAATACACCACAACAGCATCTGGATCAGTCACGTTGGGTATTCGTCCGCTTGGAGAACTCATGGATATGTATCATGCCCACGATGCGACAGAGCCTCTCGACAAAGTGTTTGCAATGCTCGGAATGAGCACTGATGGGTCATCGATCCCTGAACTCACGCCTGACTACAGCATATCCTGGGAAGTTCTATTTGGCCAGCTCATTGCCTTTTTGCTGGGCCCGGAGGTTAAAGCCGAGACGTCTAACAGCAATAAGATAGCCGTGATAAGCGGAAAAGGTGTTGTGATTGGCAAGATTACTTCAGTCATTCCAAGAAGTAATAAAGATCGGGACTTTGGAGTGGACATGGAATTTATGGAGCCTTTTCGATCACTCTGGCCTTCGAGGACCTTGAACCTGCACGCTGGAGTCAAAGGAGTACAACAAGACGACATACTGTGCTTTCTCGATGGTGCTACGAGTCCGATGCTCATCAGACACAGAGAAAGTTATTTCTCTGTTATTATGATCACAGTCAGTTCATTGCAACCCCAACCGGATATATCCCAGATATCAACTTCTCGAAACTTTGTTCTCACCGGGGATCTGGATGAGATGGAAATGAATACTCAAGCCGAGAAAATTGCAACATGGACTGATGATAGTATCATCGCATGCATTGAAGAAGACGCTCCGGACCCTGTCAAAAGGGGGCATCTGCTAAGACACGCTGGTCAAATATTGGCAGATACCGGTCAATTCATTGCAGCAGTTAAGCCATTTCAGAAAGCCCTTGATCTCTACAGCACTATTCTCGCTGAAGACAACGAAGCAAGGGTTGCATGCTCGGCTGAAATGGGATGGGCATATAGCTGCCTCGAAGAATGGGACAAAGCGAAAGACCTCTTTGCATTCGCCGTACGTAAAGCATACGCAGCAGGATACGACTTTGGGACATTGTTTAACTACTTGGACAATCTCATTTTTGTGGTCAATCAAGGTGGAACCCAATTTGAACAGAATAAGTGGCAAATGGTCAAAAAGGTGTTCAAATCGTCTGAAGAGAAGATCGCACTCTCCAAAGAATGCATTCTGTACACGGTGGAGAGACTAGACTCAGAAACTTTGGATATCTTGATCGATCAGGAGGAAGACCAGAAATTGACTGGAAACGAGAAGATATTAACTGCGGCTGTACGAAACGAGAGCCACGGAGGAGAGGTGACGAAAGTCCTTCTTGAGCGATTACGAAACGACATCCGGATAACCGAGGGCATTTTCGTTGCAGCGACAGCTAACGACTCGTGTGCTCAAGAGTTGACGGAACTCTTACTGCAGCAAGAGAGCCAGGATGCACAAATCACACAGAGCGTCCTCAGGTCCGCGGCAAGTAACTTCAAGAAAAACAAAACTCTAATACCGTCACTTCTGGCTCACCATGGAATTGAAGTTGACCTGGATAGAGTGGCAAACGATGCGTGGGAGCATCTTTACCTATTTATTGATATGGAGGCTCGCTATAATGGGAAAGACACGGAGAAGAACTATGAGATTATGGATACTGAGAGCAAGAAACACAGGCAGAGTGAAATGGAGGCAGACTATTATCTATGGACCTTGCTCGGCCACTTTCTGAAAAACAACCAAGTCAAAGCATTTCGAACCATCATTTCGGCTACCATTCCTACCGTCTTGTTCCGCGCACGACGAATGCTATACCGAGTAGCATGGGATGAGAAAAACTGGGACCGTCTAGATGAGTTCATTGAACTATTCCCACCATCATTGGAGGATATCATCAGTACACTGACCTATGTGTTGATGTCCGATGACAAGCAAGAGGCAAAAAGGCTCCTTCACATCGCACAGCGTGACAACGTAGGCCAGGGCGACGACGCGACCACGATGACTGAAGAGGTGGTGAGTGGTTGCTGCCGGTTGATACAGAAACAAAGCCCGACTGAACTATCGTGTTTCCTGGATTATGTCTCCCACCTTGGCAATTTGGTTACACGTCGACATAGGCTGGATGCTCTTCCTACACAGTCGGCGATTCTCCCCGCAGCAGTATCGAGCGATCAGCGGTTCATGGAGATTCTCATCGAGAGAAATATCGTAACTGCTCGGATGAGACCATTCACTATCCGGTCGATATGGGAGGTCGAAGGGGAAGACGGGGATCAGTACAAAATCAAGCATGAGACATTTCCACCTGATGGGATGCCGGATTGGCCGCTTTACTGCGCTATCGTATTCACGTTTGATCCCAAATCTATTGCGTTTCTCTGTCGCGCGGGTGCCAGAATCGATTCTTCCGCTTCAAACGAAGCAGAAAGTCAGTCAGAGCCTGAGATCATACTCAAACTGCAAAAGGAATCAGCACTAGATGAAGCCAGGCGAGACTTTGTCAATCTCAAGGAGATGTGCAATACGATGGCCAATATAGGAGTAAATCCTAGATTTCAGGAATTCACCAATCGAGGGTCGGGTGAGTACTACCAGTACTATTATGATGGGATTGTGTGGGATCAGTCCTTTATTCAGGCATGGAAATCCATGGACAGTGTTGTTGGATGGGATTGGCACGGGGATGAGCTTTTCAGATGGGAAGGGACTGGGAAGTGGCCAGAGGCATTGAGAAGTGAAGAGGCCTGGGACAGCTGGAGATTGGAAGTTTTGGATATATTGCGGCCCTTTGTAGAGTACCACTACTAAGTCAATACTGCGAGCAGGATTAATGATTAAATGTTCGAAGCGGTTTCGGTGACTGGCGAAGTGCAATGTTAAATCTGCTTATAAGAGCAACCCTGCGGAACTTAACTGTTGTATGTTCTGCCTATTTTACTCCTTAAAATGCTCACATTTTATGCATCCAAGTCAATATTTTCCAAAGCGGTTGAAAGCCTCTCGCATATCCTCTCTCTCTTTATCTTCCTCCCTTCACCCTCATCCAAGTGCTGCAAGAGTCTTCCCGGTACCACACAGTTATACTTGTAGTCCTCGGCTCCCTTTGCCATGTGACTGAACACGGCGGATATGCCTTCTACACTTGCCAGGTTCCCCACACATCGTATTCTCTGCTGGCAATCCTTCTGTCGCGAAAAGTCGAGTAATCGACTAGCGAGACCAGCCGCGATGCTTGTTGCTACTGACGTGCCTGTGAGCTGCTCTCCTATCGATGGTGGCACTGAAACCCCTTCACCGAGGATAGCAAAGTTCTTGGACTTGGTGGTCTGTGCGGCTGGGTTGATTGACTGCGAGACCTTGGCTCGACTATCTGTGCAGTAGATGCAAATGACATCCTGCATCCGTGCAGGGAATGTAACCTGTCTGATATTGCCGTAATTTGATGCCGCGGCGAAGACGAGAGTCCCATCGCTGGCAGCTCTTTTGATCGCTCTTCTCATCAAGGCATGGTCTCGCTCGAAGCCGGATGCGATGCTGATGACATCCACATTCCAGACATTCTTTGCATGTTCGATTGCCTGGTCGCCCGTCAGTAATCTGTCCTCACTTATTTCTTTGCTTCAATTGCTCACCTTCAACATCAGGTCTTGAGTGTCATCATTCGCCTCATCGGATTCAAACACTCGAGCGACGTACACTTCAGCCTCGGCGCAGACTTTGAATATCAGTTTAACCGAGTTAGTACCATGTCCCGTATTGTCTTGCTTCATATCATGCCTATTCGTTACGAAATCTCGGTAGCCTCGTATGTGCTTAGCATATGAGTCGTTCCCGTTGATGCCCGTATCAATGACCGCAACACGGACTTGTTTGTATGTTTGATCAATCTCGCTTGGCAGATATGAGAGGACTTCGTTGAGCTGGTCCAACTCTTCGAACCAATCCTTGGACGAGGCCTGAGTGATACTGATACCAGTTAGTCGGGACAGCTAAATGCCGAATTACAAGATCTCACCAGCTCGCCACAGACCCATTAAAAGCAACAGATTTTGCGTTCACCGTTTGATGTTCGTCTATTGGCATGTTTCTTTGACGGATCAGCTATTGAAGCAATACTCTTTGATCAATGTAACTTGCCTTGGTACTTGTAGTTGTTGCAAAGGAAGGCCGCCAGAGGAGGGATATGGTTGTACTATCTGTCGTATTTGTGAAGGCTGCATCTGCACGGTCGGCCTTAGGTCGATATTCTCCGGCTGGCCGTAGAGCCCTATAAGAGTATGCAGATGATCTACCACTTCCTCTTGAAGAACCTTGCGAAGCTCCTCAACGCTATGGCGGTGCTGCATGAACTTAGAAGGTCGTAGACAGTCTCCAATGACAGACTTCAGTAGTGGAAATGTGTCTTCCAATCTATCGGGGTCATCGAAAAGCTTGAGGGCAACGTACAGGTCCGCGTCCGCGTTGAGCTCTCCTTCGGGGGAATAACACTCGTCGTCATAGTGGTCTTCGATTACTGTACCCAGCTCGATCTCTAGCAAGACTATCCCAAGGGCCTTCATTTTAGGAAACTTGTGCATTCGGAACTCGGGGTCATCCTTGCTGCTGTCTGGGTCGAAGCGAGCCGATATGAAGGGCTCGTTCAAGTAAACTCCAGCGACCTTTGAGCTCTGGCGGCGCTCAAACATGAAGTGTATACTCTCTTTTGTCCACTCCTTGCCCATCCAGTCGGTCGAGTAGAACTGCCACATTGACTTGGCTAGAAGGTAGGAAAGCAGGTATTTCATCTTTTGGGACAGCATGTGATTCTTCAGTATCACGGATAAAGACACTGAGGGTGTATTGGGAACCCATGATCTTGCTCCTTCGCACCATTCAACAAAGTGCAGTTTTCTGTCTGATACCTTGAGTGACAGTTGGTATTGCTCTCTTGTGCTGATTCTTTCGCAAAGGTCATCAATGCACATTGGGCCATTGACATGGAGTTGTACGTCATTGTCGCCCGCGCCAGCGAATTTGGTCTTTCTAAGCTTTGGTCAGCGTCAAGTGTAGATACCCATTGCACGCTACTCATACCTGCGATCCACGGCGATGCGGGTTTCACGCCATCGGAAGGCTTCTTCTTGTAACTCGCAGTGTGGATGAGCAAGAAACATTAAGTCAAAAGATGGAGAATCACTCTCTGTGCCACTCTCAAGTGCTAGCCGAAGCCTTCCGGCGATCTGGGTCTGCTCACTCCCAGCATTGCAGAAGATGTACGAAGACAACACCTTGTATAAAGTCCTCATTGAGCCGGTGAAGTCATCTCCCACCCAAGCCTCAGTCTTCGTTTTGGGGTTTGGTGTCTCATCTGCAACGGTTAACGGTTTAACAAAAGCCTCAAGGATTCTTAGTAGACCCTGCTGCTTCTTCTTCCCTTCAGGACTCCGGCGTGAGGCTAGCTTGCGAATGCCATCTACAGCGTTTTTTCGGTTATTTTGCCGAAGTAGAGTCAGCCCAGGATACCGATGCGTGAATTCTGGGCTATTCTTTGGTCCTTTCGGCGGGCTTGGGTCAGTCGGTGACTAGGCATCCGGAATGATTAGACGTCCGTGGTTGGTCAGCACTCAGCACCGTGTCATACCTTGCATATCTTCTCTAGATTACTTAGTAACTTCAGAACGCGTGTCCCATACGCAGGGTCGGGTTCCTTCTTGTCCTTGAGGTGTTGGCTGACCAGCCAGAGCGCGGCGGCTAACGCTGGACAGAAGAGCCTGTCTTCACTGCCTCCAACGCCCCGCGCGATAGTAGCTAGGCGCTCAGTAACATCTGTTGCAAAGCTGACAATTACTTTGTCGGTAGACGCCATGTTCAGAGTGTCATAGGATGGTATGCGGCTGCCCTGACGAGTTGTTGTAATGTGAAGAGTCAAATCAGGCTGAGGCTGAGTCTCAGCTGAGGGAGATGAGGGGTCACGGGACTTGATCGCATGAGGCTTGGCTTATTGCACAAAACACACAATTCAAAGCCTTCCTTTACCGTCGACGACATAATTGTATTATAAAACGAAATTCCCAAGTTCCACGGGAAAAAATAGGAAAGGCGCTTTTCCCATTGGCCGCATGTAGGAGTGGTTTCAATCATACAGTACCAGGTAAAACTAGGGGTCAATTTTATTCACATCACTAATTGGTAAAGAGTTAAAGTTCAAGAGTTGTTATTCAGCATACCTTATTTTATTAAGACACAAAGTATTCCTTTAAAGTAAAAGATACTTAATCAGATATATCTTACTATTAGAAGCTATTAGTAAAAGCTTGGATATTTACCTTGCTATTTTGAATAATTTTTAAATACCTTTTCTTCTACTAGGAAATAAATAGTTTAGGGTAGCACAGTCCTAACTAATGTTCCCATAATTTCAACAAGGTAAGCTTTAGTCTATCTGCGCTATAAATATACTATCTAAAACTCGCTAATCGGCATTGGTATCCACTGGAACCACGATGTGCTCCAGGCCATCTTTGTTGGCGCCTATAGTCAGCACCTCGCTAGTCATCAAGCCTTCATCAGACAAAATGCTCTCAATGTCTGTCTCGCTCTTCTTCATGTCGAATGTCGCGCCTCTGGAGTAAGTCTTCTGCGACCACTTCTTGTCAAATAGACCTTTCGTGATCTTTGAGAGCCTCACTGCCCAGACAAAGTCGTGCGTGTTCTTTGCAGCTGTTGATGTAGACGTCGTTGAAGAGAATCCGCTTTCGACAGAGAATTCAGCGATGCCAGCGACCCCACTAACAATTGCTAGTCAGACGAAGCTACTCAAATGAGGGCCTTCAAATATCTTACACTCCTGGGCCTCCATTGATGCCCTTTTCTCGTCCGTGGGAGGTTTTCTGGGTCGAGTTACCGCGAACAATCTTGAGCCCGGTTATGATGAAAATTGACCATGTTGGACCGAACTTGTTGTCCTCCAAGAACTCTACAATCTGCTCACCCACCAGGCAGCGATTGACGTATGCTCTTGTGGGATCGATGGTGAGAGTTTCGAGTTGTTCAATCTGCCATGAGTTGCCAACGGTCTTCTTGAGAGCAAATCCAAGCGAAGCCTTAGCATTGATGCCCGGTGCTGCAACAATGGGCACGTCGGCACTTATTGACGCATCAAAACCGCCCTCTTTATTCGATTCCCATTCAAATTCAATCGGGCGTGTGCGATAAACGGGCATATCGAGCGGAAATGGCTCTGGGCCGTTCGTATTGATCACATGGTCGAGGTGTTTGAGGTTCTTAACAAAATGGCCTAAGCAGAGGGGCCCCGATTGCTTGAATGCGCCATTTACGTCGCCTTCTTGGGGAGGAGGATAGTGAGTTTGGGAGAGAACGAACCAGCACTTGTCCATGGTTGTAGTATCGTATCGCCCAAGTCTCAATATTTGCCTCTAATGCCAATGTGCTGATGACGAGCTGCACTTGACCAGGATCGTAGCTGAAAGAGAACGAAAATCACGAGGAATTTATGCTGGGGGCCGGGAATTCTTAGTCATGCATGTCAAATACTAAGGCCCTTGATCTGGTTGGTCCTGGTCCATTCAGCCTCACTGTTGCGTCCTCGAACCCTGCCAGCTGAGAGCGGGGTTTTCAACGCTGACCTCGAGAGGCCAGATGGCGATCTAGAGTGCGTTAGAGCATGGACTTCACGAATGAGCTCTGCCGGCGGACCGAAGAATGTCTCTCTCTTTTTCAGGATGCAACCCGGCACCAGAACCTTGCCGACGATGACTGGTTCGAAGACCGAGCTGCCGACTTTGCGTGGTGGTCCTACGGCTTAAAAGCGCAAAAGACTGGTCGGAGTTCTCTTGACTACCGACTGAGAAGCCGACCAGACATTCGAAATGTTATTGCAGATCTCCTTGATAGCTTGGCCCTAGCGCTGAAGGAATATCTGCAACCAGGTAGGTCTGTCCTCATTTCCAAGACTCCTCGAAGCTCAGTGGTATCAGACATAAATGAGGTCCAAGGCTCGCTTCGCGATGACCGATCTGACGGGGCTTCTCAGTCCGACAAGAGTTCAAGTGGCTCCTCATGGTCGGAATTCTCGGACGAGGCCAAACAATCAAAAGACAAGGACGCCTTGATAGATACCCCAGACACCGAGGACTCTGACCCCAGGTTCTACATTGAAACCAATGTGAAGCTGCTAGCCAAGATATCCATCGCCATAAGGAGATCTGGAGCAAAGCTGCGCTACTTCAAAGCTGACATGTACCTGAAGGATCACCATGATGACGATGAGTACACGCAGCTAAGGAGCCATCTCTTATTCGTCATTCTAATCGGACCATACGAACAAAAGCTTTTTATTGAACTCGGCCGTCGAGCCATCAACCAGCAAATACCAAAAGCTGTCGAAATCGTAATCCGCTCATGGATTGTTGATCCCTCTCGGGCAACATCGAACCAGCAACGCCTTATTGAAGCCAATATCACAAGGAGAAACAGGATTGCATACGCGAGGCGCTTCATTGGCAAGAGCACTCTCCCATCCAAGCGTCAAGAAGCACCTGCTCCGACTATCGTCCCTTCACAACTTCCAGAAGTAGTGTCCGAACCTATTCAGGAACCAAGCACTTTTGAGGCCGAGGCACAAGAGCCATTTCCAATTGCAGACCCTATCCAACTGCCGCCCAACCTTCCAGAGCCTACAGAATCTCTAACCGCAAAGACCTTGACAGCGACTGAGCTGGGTTCGCAGTTTGTCCTACCTGTAATCATACCGTTCGAACCCAAGAAGGGCGCCATGTCCGTCGCCACCAAAATGACGCAAACTGGCATCAAACAAGATTATCCAGCATGTCCCGGCAAGAAGGGCAGCTTTCAGTGTCCATACTGTGTGCAAGTACTGTCTGAGGACTATACAGCAAGGTCCAGATGGCGGTATGTCGTGCTTTTATCGCATAATGTCGGTAGATGAATCTAACGTTTCTATCTAGGGGTCATGTCGCGCAAGACTTAAATCCATATTCATGCGTCTATGAAGACTGTCAATATCCCAGCAACCTGTATGCTACCAAAGAGGAGTGGGCCAAGCATATGAGAAGTCAGCACAGTCAACACCTCTGGGCTTGTGACGATTGTATTTTTGAAAGCGACCAGGATGACGAATTCATATTCGACAGTCAAGAGCTATGGGAGAGCCACATGAGAAGCCACCACAGCTGCCAGGATGATCGCCTAACACTCCTCTGCAATATGAGCAAAAGAGACCTCACGCAGTTAGTCAAGTGCCCTCTCTGTAAACGACCATGTGGGAATTCGAGGCCAGATCAAGATGATCATATTGCAGAGCATCTTCACGCATGGGCACTGAGAGCCCTTCCTTGGGACTTGAACCCGGATGATGAAGCCTCTTCTGATTCTCCCGAGATGGGATCTGAGAATGATCTAGCAAGAATGTCAGACATGAGCGAACGGACTGAGGACGACGTCGATAGCATAGTTGCAACGACATCAGACGCAATCAAGCGCGAATTGACTCTCTGGATAGACGAGGATCTTATCGTCACGTCTCGGCTCTTCGGTCTGATCGAGGACCTCAAGGAGACGATTGTCAAATGGACCGCTCGTACGCGGCTGGACACAGAGAATGAGATCACCCTGCAGCATCTCATAAATATTGGCCAAACCAGGACCCAGCTTGGTCGAGAGTCAGAAGGAGGGCTGAAGGAGAGTGAATTCACTACTCAACAGCAGCAAGATATCCAAGATAACCTGTGTGCCAAAATCGAGGTTGGCATGGAATACATGAGCGGAGTATTGGGGGCGGACAATACAGAGCCTGATCAAGAGCCCTCCTTTTCGCCGTTTGCCAAGCTCAAGGGCGATAACATCCCCCCTGATTATGGGGAGAAGAAGAAGATACTGTGTAACGAGCGCAGGGCCGTTCAGGACTCTAAAGATATCTCCAAGCAGATAGCCTGGGCGCGAGATGTCCTCACTTGGACAGAAATCTCCGAGGACAGCCTTACGATGGAATATGGTGATAGTAACAGGTCCCAGCCCCCTCAATCTCTTAGAGACAAGATGCTCCGCATTGATGCAGTCAAGATCATCACCGACCTTTCGCAGCAAGAGAACCCAGAGGCGCTTTACAACTACTCAAAATGGCTCGAATTTGGCAAGTTTGACAACCCCGTTGATAAGCGACAGGCCTTTGCTGGCTATAAGCGTGCCGCAGAGCTCGGTCATGGCCGATCAGAATATCGAATGGGCATGTTATTTGAGCAGTCTAATGATATATCTAAGGCCAAGGAGCACTACCACCGCGGTATATCCCTAAAGGATTCTGCTGCGCTATACCGGATGGGTATGATGAGCCTACTGGGACAGCATGACGAGCCGAGGGACCGCGTAACTGGCCTTGAACGAATAAAAGCCGCCGCTGATAACCCCGATGAAGACGCTCCTCAGGCCCCCTATGTGTATGGAATGCTTCTTGCGCGGGAGCTCCCCGAGATTAGTATACCTGAGGACCTACTTCCTAATGATCTTGCTCTGGCTAAGAGGTATGTTGAGAAGTCAGCATACCTAGGCTTTGCCAAAGCCCAGGTCAAGATAGGTCAAGCATATGAGTTTTGTCAATTCGGCTGTGAATTTAACCCAGCCTACTCCCTTCACTACTATAGGCTGGCAGCCTGCCAGGGTGACCCAGAGGCTGCTATGGGTCTTAGTCGATGGTTCTTATGTGAATATGAAGGTGTCATTGAGAAGGACGAGGCCTTGGCTTATAAGTATGCTCAACTAGCCGCAAAAGCCGAGCTTCCGACTGCAGAATTCGCGTTGGGATACTATAATGAGATAGGAGTACACGTTGAGAAGGACTTGGCGGAGGCCCGGAAGTGGTACCAAATAGCTGCTGACCATGGCAGTAAGGAGGCCGTCACCCGGCTCGAGTCGTTGGAAAAGGACAAGCCGCTCGATGGGTCTCAGAAGATGCCGAGCCTCAACAAGAATAACGCCAGCGACGAGAAGCCCGAGGCAGCTCCCTTAGTGTCTGGATTTCCAAAGGTTACGGGTGCCAACATACCGCCAACAGACGACGAGAAAGAGGATGCATTGATAAGAAAGGCTGCAGAGGGCATTCCCAACTCTAATGACCCAGCCCTTCAGTTGGCCTGGGTCCGTGACGTGGTGTCTTGGGCTACAATTGCTCAGAAGGTCAGGCGCAGAAAGCCTGACAGCCAACAGGCTCCAGATACCGAGCAGCAGCTCAAAGACCTCGCCTTGGACATCATGAGGCGCTTGGTCACAAAAGAATATCCAGAAGCACTCTATCACCATGGCAAATGGATCGAACTTGGTCCGTTTGGACATGAAGTGAATCTATGGGACGCAACCAGTATCTACCGCCTATCAGCCGAGGGTGGCTGCGCGCGCGCTGAGTACCGCTTAGGCAAGCTACATCAACAGTCAGAAGAGTGGGAAGCGGCTCTTGCGCAATACGAGAAAGCAGCGAGCCTCGGTGACTCTGCAGCCAGCTGCCAGTTGGGACTCATATTACTACTCCCCAGTCATCGAGAAAGACCAGATGTAGAGAGGGGGCTGACCCTGTTACAACAATCAGCGGACAGCGCTGACGAGGATGCCCCGCAAGGCGCTTACGTCTACGGTATGGTCATAGCGAGAGAGCTGGAGGACTTCACTGTGGATGAGTCTTTACTACCCACTGATAAAAAATGGGGTTTCTCATACATCGAGAAGAGCGCGTATCTTGGGCATGCCAAGGCACAGCTCAAAATGGGCAAGTCTTATGAGCAAGGACTGCTGGGCTGTCCCAGGGACCTACCCAAGGCTCTCCACTACTATCATCTTGCAGCAAGGCAGGGCTCGGCAGAAGCAGCTTATACCCTGAGTTATTGGTTCGAAGTGGGTATGGAGGGAGTGCTTGCACCAAACCTAAAGCTGTCATTGAAATTCGCTCGATGGGGGGCATCCGAGGGTCATGCCGGGGCGGAATACATGATGGGTCGTCACTACGAGAGAGCCAAACGGGACCTTTATGAAGCGAGGAAGTGGTACGATCGGGCCGCGCATCATGGATGGTTTTATGGGAGGAACGACAAAATGAGTAAGGCTGCATCTGAGCGACTAAGGCTTTTGTTCTTAGGGGAGAGCGGTCCCAAATACGTTGATCGCCCCCCTCTTAAGCTTAGCTCGAAGGCCACGACAATCGTCGTTGGAATAGACTTGGGCGCAATGTCAGTACCTCCCAGACAGGTAGACTCTTTCAATAACTAACTTGGCACTCTAGGTTCTCGTCTGTCTCCTGGGCGGACTCCGCAAAACCCAGGTGGATTTACACAATACAGAATTGGCCTACTTCTGATGCCATCTTCGAACCCAACGGCCGAGTTCCCACGCAGTGTGAACTAAAGACTGGAGTATGGGGAAACCCCAAACTTCAAGCCGCTCGACTGCGCAAGTCTTCCAAGGCTCCTCAAGAAACCCCTTTCTCCGTCTTCGAAGATTTGAGTAGCAGGTCCGGCGAAGTCCAAACCAAGGCTGTCGAGTTCATTACGGTGTATCTTGAAGCCTTATGGAAGCATGCTGCCACAGCCATTTTCTCAAAGACCGAGTCCCAGATTGGTGATTTCACCATTACTCTTTCAGTGCCTGTTAATTTGTCTTGGAAGGCACAGAACCGTCTAAGACGCGCGGCCCGGATTGCAATGGCTCCTCATGGTACCTCACAGGTGGTGCGGATCAATCTCGTTCGGCAGATGGAGGCGAGTATCTTCTTTGCCCTCACGGAACCGTATCGCCTAGACAAATTTACAAAAGGTCCAGACATCATGTTTCAGGTATTTCCTTTTCCATAAAACAGCCCTCTGCAACTTGTAGCTGACCAATGCTAGAACGGCGACATGATCATATGTGATTGTGGTGGTACTAGTGCGGTATGTATTAATGCCCAAACGGGCTTGCAGGGTCTTCTCAGGATTCTAATATCTTGCCTTTGTCAAAATATCAACAGGATGGTGCTTACGATATCCATAGCGTGCTATCAGCTACGAAATTGTCGCAAATTCCCCTCCTCTAGTCCACCAACTCACGAGCTGGAACAGTATGTAAATCTGAAAACCTAAACTTGTATGACGCGGGACTGACAGACTGCCAATCAGGGGAAGTTTATGGCAAACACTCAGTCGACATGGAATTCATTGACTATTTGTTCAACCATTCAGGATCGAAGTTTAGCACCTCCACATCTGCGAAGGACGAGCTGGACCGGTTCATCCAAAAGGAGTGGGAATATGGCTTAAAGAGAACATTCAGGGGTGATGAGAAAAGTGACATTTCCATAGAATTGTCGAGAATGACCAAACCCACCTTAGAGCGACTTGGTCGATCGACTAAGACACTATTGATCAAACGGTCCGTTTTAAGTATCCATTGTCAGGGAATTCAGGACTAACTTACAAAACAGGGATACTCTTCAAAAGCTCTTCGAAAAGTCTGTGACAGCTATCGAACAGGTTATTGCTGCGCAATTTGCCGCTCTAGAGGCTTTGGGACGGAAGCCAAATGTTGTTATACGAGCCAGATATTTGTTTAGGTACCCATGCTAACTCGAATACAGTCCATCTTGCTTGTCGGGGGGCTAGCACAATCGCCCTATATCATTCACCATCTTCACCAGAAGTTCGACAGAATAATCCGTCCGCGCGCAGAGTGAGTTGGAAGCTCGGGGGCGGTGTATAATTGCTGACATATGTTATAGTGCCTCTCCCATTTCCCAAGGGGTTGTATCGGCTGAACTTGAAAGGTTACAAGGGAACAGATTACCAGAGTTAGCTGAGTTAGAAGGCTAGGTTATTATGAGGTCTCTAATCCATCAATTATCAAAAACGAAGAGTCAAACTAAGACAAGGTCAGGTACTAGAACATTAATCTTATATAATATATTTCAAACCTGTTTATAATTTTATTAGCAGAAGCGAAACGAGAAATAGTCACCGGCATGTCACGAGAATATGAGGTCAATCTCCTTTTCCTTCATAGAGCTGTCCTAGACCAAACCCCAATCAAGCCTAGTGATTCATAGTTATATTATGGATGAAGCATGTATGTCCTTCATTAACAGATCTGTCGTATCATCCTTTATTTCATCATGCCAGAGTCTTCCATCGCTCGTAGCTGAGCGATCAGGCCCTTCTTCTCAGCCCAAGAGAGAACAATAAAGCTATCACCCCTGGGTCCAGAAACGAAAAAGAATGAGTTCCCTGGTGTCTCTTGAGAATACAGCTTTGTCAGGGCTGCGATGAACTTTTCATAATCTAAAACCAAGTTCAAAGGGACGGGATGTTCGTAATACTCCTCCTGGCTTTCAGTGAAGATTTCTTCGTTCGTGCGAGACATTTTGTCGATGTGGTTGACCTTGAAGGTTTGTGAATGTGTTTTGAATTGAAATGGTTAAATGTAGTGATGTGGGACTGTTGATGGTGTGTTTGCGATGGTACGGCGGAAGGGGAAGAAGAGTTGTTTGGGATTATATAGGAGAAGGAGGCGTTGGAAGTATGAAGTGATCTTGCAACGACAGATTTTAAGTGGTATTACTGAGGGCCCATTCAGCCTGGGTCAGACAGTGTGATTTACACTACGTTTCTGATGTATGGATCTGAATCGGTGAGAGTTGGGAGTGTTTTGGATGATTCTGGATCAGTAGCTGGTAGCTGTATTGAGAGAGACCTCAACTTGCGATTCATGCTAATCAGTCTCACGAAAGCCAACAAATCATTTTGAATCAGTCCCTCCTTTGGCAGCGAGGACTCAGAGTTAGTGAGAAATTTCACTCTCTTTGTCTCCGATTCACACCTGATTGGTAATAAGAACTCCGGAGCTCTAGCCCACAGTCAAGAACATCTCAAATGCGGACTTGGTTGCATCGTGGGCTCAGACGAGGTTGTTTTTTGAGTTGAAGATATGAAGTATTAACGATTCCACGCCGCATGCCTTGAATTCTATCCCGTAAAACTATCTTAACTGTTGCAATTCTTCCCGAATAATTCATATTCTGTAGAGTGAAAATGAAAGCTGGCTGGGGCTCCTAGATCTAAATTCAAAACCTCGTTCCTGTAGTTCAAATTCCGATCTTGAAGCCGCCCGGCCACAGTTTTTGGAATATCCGCAATGGATCATACTTGTGGGAGATCTGGAGCAGTCTTTTCTTATTCTTCTCGCCATATCCATCATAGATGTTTTGGAACCCAGCTGCATCTCCCATATAGTTAAAAGGGTCATAAAGACCAGCTTTGTGGGTGGCATTCGCAATTGCCCATGTTGTATCATTAATCCACTTGAAAACAGCATCGTTGTGGTCATCGCCACTCCACTCAACAGCCTCAGCCCAAGCAATGTATGTACCCTTTGACCCCACGTCTAGGCCCAGGGCGTTACCACCGGAATTGTACTTTCTGGAAGCCTTTCCCCAAAGTGAACCGATAGGCTGCCAATCAACAGAAATAAGCACACGGTCCTCGGCGGGGAGGACCTTGTATAGACCGGGCAGGGCATCAAGGAAGCCATCATTTACGATCTGTATTCCCTCGAGTATCTCATCGTATGTTTTACCCGTCGTGGTGCCTGCGATAAATTGATCGTTGATCTTTGGCGTTACTAATTGACCAGTCTCATCCGAAAACTCGGCTAGTGTTTTCTTCTCGAAGGTGTTGGAGATAGCGGAAAGGTCGAAGAATGGACGGAAACATTCGGGTTCCGGGTCTGAATCGCTATCATAAAATAGAATAGCCCCGCCAATGATCGTGCTTTCATCCACCGCAATGACCTGGGGAACGATGTGTGCAAGAGGGTCAGTGTTGAAGGCAGAGAAATTCGCCACGGCCTGGTAGATGGTTGTTAGCCAGATTGAACCAGAAGATTCGGTTTGTGTTCTCATGTCACCTCACTTACCTTCAAGAATCCAGGTATATCCGTGGAACTGTAGATGCCAGCGTAAGTTTGATCCGAGGGGAAAGTAGCGAACCTGAACTTGGTGACAATGCCAAAGTTGTTGGAACCGCCCTTGAGAGCCCAGAAGAGATCTGGGTAAGACTTGGAACTGACTGAGATTATCTTCCCACTAGAAAGAACCAGCTCATACTCGGGACGTTGTCAGCCGCCCACCCACGTTGATTTCCATGGAAGTTGATACCCCCCGCTAGTAGTAGCCCAGGAACGCCGACTTTAGACAGGCGGCCACCAGCGACTGCAAGTTTGTACTGGCTTAAATAGCGATATACTTGACCCCAGTCCAAGCCAGGTCCTACCCAGACAGATTTCCTGTCTTTGGCCAATTCGAGTGTCGTCAAATTGGACATGACAAAGAGCGGACCTTGATCAATGTTATTGGCACCTTCAATGGCCATATACCCACCCCCACGCACGGCAAAGGCTGTAAGGCTGTCGCCCATGATCTGAACGGCCTTGGAAACATGTTTCGCAGTAGTTGGACGGAAGACACAAGCCGGACTGAGGATCTCGTTGTTAGACCAGAAGTCTTGCGACTCATATTCATAAATTGAATTTTCCGGCCAATAGGTGTTGTCGGGAAAGGCCAGCTTGAGCTCTTTGCAACCTAGATTTGATCCCTTTGAAGCGCTAGTGGGATCTAGCCATAAGGCCCCCAACGAAAGGAAGCTGAGTGCAGTATTGCTAAGCATGTTGACAAAAAGTGACGCAGAGATTGATGGGAAAAAAGCATCGCCAACCATTGAATTCGACAGCTTTTGAGCAATTCACTACGAGCTGATTGCCTTTTTAGATTGTTCACCTGCATCGGCTTGAAGATGGGTTAAGCGCAGAGAAACTTTTACCTTGTCCTCTTTTTATTCTGTTAGTCACTGCCAAGTATGCATGAACCAAGAATCTAGTAGGCCGGCTTCAAAGATTGCCGAGAGTGCGGGAAAGGTATTGTGATATCCAGTGGATGGTTGGCATTATGGAGCAGGGCTTAGACGGAGGATTAGCCCCATGGGGAATCAATGCGACCAGGCGCGCCTAAGACTTAGTTATCTGGGTGATGCTGAAAATGGAGTCGTCTGTATAATGGATCCACCTGCGGGCTTGGTCCCTGTCCGCATCACTGGTTATCTTTTCGGCCGTCTTTTTTCCGCTGGTGACAATTTCATTGATCATTCAAGTTTACACAATAGCAGTCATCATATATAGGATTCCAAAGTTGGTTCTAATGTCAGTGGCAAACTGACATTGCTCACAATCACAGTGACCAATCACGGAAAGGACAAGTATGTTTGGAATATCCCTTTTACACTCGACCTCTATGACTATCCCAACTTCTGGATCAAATATGTTAGGAGACCTGACTATCTAGCCTGCCACGGCCACCCTCCCAACATATAAGTAAACTACCAGCCCACAACAAGGCAGGTAGCTTAATTAGGCCAAGTGCGAGGTTATAAGTCTGAAGCTTGGCGCCGGGTGTTGCTTAGGCACGTCCCCGTGATGATTAGCATCCCTCGGATCACGCGTATGCAGCTTGACATCAAACACTGCCTTCTCAGCCTTCTCCTTGGTCCATCCATGAAGAGGAATATGAGTTCTGACTTCCAGGTGGTTCTGGCAGTTGGCGCAACCAGTAACATGCCAGCGGCTCAGCACCGCCTCGGTACCAGCAAGCTCCAGTTCAGCAGTTTCCTCGGACTTGGCAAACGCGGTGATCATGAAGGATCCTCCAATTGCGGAACGGTTGATGTTGCTGACAGCAAGAACGGGAACTGGCTCTTGATCTTGGGGTACGTGCAAGGCGGGTTTGCCGGCATTGAATTCGTTAGGGGCGTTGCTATCATATTGGTAAGTGTAGCCTAGGGTCTGAGGGTCGAATACATCCCGAGACGTCATGGGCTCAGTGTGACTACCAGGCTTCTTGAATGGATCAAGGGGGCTCTCTAGTGTCAGCCAGGTTCCGCCAGCGACGCCGGGGGTCGGGCCTTGGTTGTCCACAGAGTTGGTGCCTGGGTAGCCATGAATGATTTCAAATGACTCGAGGGCGTTGTGTTTCTTCTGCCACTCGAAAAAGACGAGATCAACGAAGCAGTGATGGAAGAAGAAGATAGGCTGACACAGAATATGTTAGCAATTGTCGATAAAGAAGTATCGAAGGAGTATATTTTCTTGCGTACATCAAAAGCGGCTGTGTCATTCTCGCCCATGTCACCATTGGCTCCAGCATACTTGTCAAAGTCCTGATGGAGCCTGTTAAGCTCGAAACCACCGACAGCTAAATGAATCGAATTATGAGGAGATTCAAGCGGCACAATGGGAACATAGCCCTTCTTGCCAGCCCTGTCATCATTCCACTGCTGAGCAGAAGTAGTGTTGGAGAAGATAGTGTAGTTAGGTGCGTTCAAGCAAGCCCCGTACTTGTATCTGACGTTGGCTTGGGTCTCCTTACACTTGCTATTTTTGAATTCTACCTCGTTGAGCCATCTGACAACGTTCAGGTTGAGCATTTTAGTGGTCTCGTCACTGCCCAACTCCTTGAGCTTATCGTTGTGGGCCTCGGTAGCCTCTCGATCCCTGTTGGTGCCAACGAGGCCAGCAAACGGGTAGCGCACAGTCTGATAACCGGCAGCCTTGGAGTAGTTGGCATCAGGAGCATGAGAAATATTGTCCGTGATGTTGGCCTGGAAGGTGTACGAGTGGAGCGGATTAGGGTCAATGACTTGGCCATCTTGGCACGTATACGTGGGTGTCAAAAAGACTGATGGGATTCCATATCTGAGTGACTCTTCCTCAGTTTCATCCCAATAGGCCATAGCCACACCAGGGACAATGGATTGGAGAGCCTTTTCAAGACGGTGGAGATAGGCGCGGTGCCATGTTGGGAAGAGGACATTTCCGTGGTTGCAGTATCCTCCCCACCATTGAGAATTGCCCCACCCGGCGCCGCGAAAAGGCTCACCATGGTAGCCGGCGATCACGAAGAATGAGTTAGGGTCAGAAGGGTCAAGTTTCTGGATACCCTCGAACGCTCTGACGAGGTCATCACGCTCCTCAGCCGGCATGGTCCGGATATTCTTGCGAATGACGATCTTGGTCATGGTCATTGTGAAGGATTTTAGAATGGATGAGAAGAAGTAAAATGTGATTATAGACTGTCAGTCTTTTTGAAATGATACTAAGACCATGGAAAGAGGGGCTTTCCGACAGATGTTCTTATATATACATTTCTAGGTGTCAGATTTACATTAGCAAGAGTCTTTTGCAGTCAGAAATATTGAATGTTTAGATAATATAATCTGCTAATTATTCAACCAAGAACTAGGAATGTGATTGAGTTGCTCAGTGGCCGATCTGGTGTGATGCCCGCAATCATGGTTGTTCAGCTGGGCAATGTTTCAGCCTCTCCCCACTAGTCCAAGTCTATCTAAGCTATTTAGGGGCCGTCCCGTCTTCCCCGCCCCCAAGACTAACCTTTTTACGGAGCAGTTGGATGATCTACTGGTCTCCTTGCATTTGACACATCATGCCTCACTAATACAAGTGTTCTTGGGTACTACGAGGGACATGCGCTCGAAAACGGCGGTGAGTAAAGAAATTTCAGGGTATAATTTGGTTGAAGCAGATCACATGCAGGCGAATGGTTACGAGTTTGAGGAGTTATCCAGAAGGAACCAATGAAATAATAATATCACGAATTCTTGGGGCCCAAAGCACTTCCAAGGGCATGGCAAGTGTAAAGCCAGTACAGATTTATTATTTCAATTTGACCTTTGGTCTAAGGCGTTGTGCGACGCCTTGAATGTAGCACAATGACTACAACTTTTTCGAATGCTCAGCTGAATACAAAAACGTGGCTGGAGTCTAGATCCATGTCATCAAGATCAAAAGACTCAACTAAGGGAAATAACCTGCCAAAAGGCAGTCAAGAAATGTGACCTACACGACTCCACAACACATTCGTGTGGGCGAGAGATACTGGACTAGATACAGGTAGGGGGCGGGATGAAATAAGCCACGCCATAACTACCCTACCCTACCGTCTTCAGCCAGCCACTTTCATGTCTCACGACGTGATCAGTTATTTTTACAACGATGAGAATATTAGTTCATGAAACGATTGGTTCTAGTCGCTGTAGGCATGTGGAGTGTTATCTCGATCCGGAGGAAATCCTCCTAAGACCATGCTTCCCACTTTGCATACTTAAGCCACCATGCCGAATCATAATGGGAAAACTAGCGCTACCAGGGAGAAACGGCCAATACGGCTCGGTCCGGTTAGCACTGTGCATAAGTACAGGTTATGCTTAGAAAGATGGGGAAAGTATATTGCAAAAACGCCGGCGCAGCTTGCTTGCATCATCCTTAAAAGTGTATAGGCTTGGTCTGATAACCATTGTCATCTCTTCTACCCATAGTACATCGACATATTTAGTACTTCCATCAATCAGTTCAAGTAGTTATACCTATTTCTAGTATACTTTGAAGAGCTATATGTTGAAAATATTACTTCTTCTTATCTTAAATTATTTCTTATGAGTAGTATTACTCCACGAACTATCAATATAACCCTCTTATATTCCAAAACAGCTCTTCTCTGTTGAAACCATTACTATATCGATTACATTGTGCTGCAGTATTATAATTAATAAAAACAAGTTTTAGGTTATGGTGTTCGGGTAGATTACCTTTATATACCTCAATGCAAGTGTCTGAATATTAGGAATGGATCGTCGCAAGCCATGCGACCGTCTGGATCCTGCATATGTGTCTTTGGCTCGCAGGTAGCGGCGGCGGCTTTTATAGAGAAGCTTACGGCAACGCAAATAAAGATATAAGAGATATCTAATTCCGGGCTTGCCACGACACATCGCATCCTACCTGGCCTGACATATCGCAGTTGGCGGTGCCAGAAGAGATCTTCCTTACTCCTACACGATCTTATTTATTACTTGTTACCTATTGTACTATAGAAGCCTTTTGAAAATGGCAGACCAAGGCTGGTCAGCCGCCAAGCTCAATGATTCCACTGTCAAAGAGTCATCACTCTTCTCCAGTGTTCTTTCCAGTGATGGCAAAACAATATGGCACTTGATTGCGCACCGACGTGCGACTTGGATACCTGCCGCCCATCGAGGGGTGTGGAACGCCTTTACAGGTGACACAGACGACGACTCCATCAAACTCGCACTGCAGACTGACCCACCGACTGAACTTCCACAGGAATGGATCTTGGACCAGACTCTAGGAGTCGAGGATGGCGACACGCTTGCCCAAGAGTCGTTGGCCATCTCGCTCCCAGAAGGTGCTGACACGGCAGATCGCGTCATTATCCATGCCGAGGATCTCATTATCTATGCCGGCAGTGAGCTTTTTTCCCCAGGAAAGCAGGTCACGATCTTGGCCCGGCGCATTATTATAGTGCCATCGAAATCTGGCTGGCTTGCGTCGCACGACACCAACATCAATTCGGTCATAATCAATACAGTTACGCCGCAGGGTCCCACTCCTACCAAGCCAAAACCGAGTCCTAATGGGAAGGATGCCTACTGGGTCCATTCCCAAGGTCCTGTTGATGCCCAGAATGGGGAACCGGGTGTAGATGGGACCGACGCAGACGACGGCGTGGATGGAGGATCTGTGCTGCTCTGTGCGCAGTTACAGTCTCTGGGCTTTAGCGGCGCTACAGCCCCTACTCTGTCGCTACTGTGCGACGCCCAGCAGGGCTGCGATGGGGGCGATGGGGGCGATGGGGGCGATGGGGGCGATGGGGGCGATGGGGGCGATGGGGGCGATGGCGGTAATGGTGGCAATGGCTATTCCAGTGACGACAAGTCTTACGACTACCATGGGGACATATCCATGTGCAATGGCGGCAATGGTGGTCCTGGAGGATATGCTGGCATGTTTGGCTATGGCGGCAATGGAGGGAATGTGCATCTTCGGCTACTTATTGCCAAGAGCGTGCTCTCTCCTCCAACTGCATCCTTTTTCGAATTGGTGACCACAACACATAGCGTATCACCTGGCACCGTTGGCAGCCCGGAAAGTCCTGGTACTCCAGGCGTAGGCGGGAGCGCTGGCTACGTCTACATTCCCTCCAGTGGATACTCCCTTGGCAGCACCATCAAAAAGGTCCAGGGCACCCCCGGAGTATCAGGCAAAAATGTCCCGCCACCTGCTGGATTCCGGATTGGTGTTCTGATCAGTCCCACTGCTAATGGGGTGGCGACCCAAGTGAGCGTGAATGCCTCAGATTCCACCGCGGCAGGGTTAGGCCCCTTTGTCCTTGGTCTCAATCCTGCATTTGTACAAATACTTATACGTCGTCTTGAATTCGAGTATAATGTCTTATTCTCCAGCTTCTTTAATATTCAGTCTAATTGCGGCAAAGGTGTGCAGCGTCTGCGCTTTAAGACAAGCTTTGCATAGGCCAAGTCCTTGTACGACGCACTTCCAACAGGAACACAATATGAAACTCCACCACCTCCAGTCGACAGTGGCAGCGGAAGTGACGAGCAAGTTCAGCTAGGAGCAGTGCAGAAAGCATTCGAAAGTGATTATAGTACAGCATCCAATGTCGCTGCTCGGACGATGGCAAATATCGCCTTCGAGAAGCTGGCATCCCTTGGCGGCAGATTGCCAAACAAGTAGATGCCGTCGAGATGCAGCGGCAAAAATTGGAAAACATCATTAATCGAACTCGAATTAACGGGGCATCAGCAGCAACCATGGTCCAGTCATACCAAACTGATATCGACAACATCGGAACGAACCGACAAGAGGCCGCCAAAGCTGTAACCGATTCTGAGACGAAGATAACGAGACAAGGAGGGCTCCGCGATCAGGTGAAGGACGCTATCGACAAGGTTGAGTCGGCTTTGAGCGATGCCAAGCTTGACGCAATCTTCTCGGCCCACTTCTCCTGCGAATCGGTACAGAAGACCCTGAGCGCTGCTGCATCGTGCCTTATGTTTACACCTGAAGTCCGAGGCGCCATTGTCGGTTGGCTCAGCCAGCTTTGATCTTTTCAACACTGTGTCGTCCACCAACGGTGATCTGCCTAAATCACAGTTTCTCACTCAATACAAGACGATTCAAGATGCCCTCAGTAGCGCAGATACGGCCAATTCTATAGGAGAGGCAAACGCCGACCGAACGCAGTTGTTATTACAGACGGTCTTGGTGCAGAAGCAGCAGTTCGAATCGATGGTCAGCACATACTACCCAGCAGGGGCGCCTGCAATCGTTCGGATTGCCTGGAACGACTTGCTAGCAGCCGCTACAAAGTTACAAACTGAGCTGGTTAAACACGCACTGGCCTTGATAACACAAGCCAGAGTCGAAGCATACTATGCACAGTCCAAAGTGGCCATTGCCCAACTCCAAAACACGGACATCGCCAAGACGATGCCTGCGGTCGAGACCCAACTATTGCTGCAGCTGTATAACGAGTCTTATGTGCTCCAGAAGCAGCAGGCCGTTCGGGGCTATCTCGACGCCGTGCGTGCCATCGTCGCTTTGAAGCTGAATCGGACTACTATTACGCGCTCTCTACTCCGTCTGAGATGCTGGGACAACGTCACTGGCGCCCTCTTCAATGATGTTATACTTCCGCAGTTACAAGGCGAGAACGACATCTTGTGCAAGATGGACGACTACTTCAACCCAATCAGAACCAAGTTTAGCGGCAGCATTACCAAAGAAGACTTCCCAGATTACTTTGGCTTTCAGCGCACCCAGGGCGCGGACGGGTCGTCAAGTCTCACCCGAGTCAAGGACATGGTTCCGTTTTCCTTCTTCATTACAACTAGCAATTGCTTCCAGATCCTCGGGATTGACACGAAGATACAATTCGATGTCCGCATGTACTCCTGCCAGGTTATCCTCAAAGGGGCAAGATTACGCGACGAGACGCCGGCCCAGCTGGTCATTGACGTGACTATTGGATTTACTGGTGCTTGTACAGTGACAAATGGACAAACCCAAACTGTTACTGATCCAGACACCGGCGAGCCACGTACAGCTTTGGTAGAGTACGTTTTCGAGACTGGTGCTGTCACGACCGGCAACAGGTGGATTTACCAACGGGGCAATCCAAATGTCACCACTCCAGACTCTCAGATCGATAAGAGGCTGCGCTTGGTCGAGCTAGACGCAAATGACCCCACGGTCAGCCGGCCCATTCAAACGCCGCTAGCTGAGTGGCAAGTGTCCTGGGACGACCAGGTCGTTGATGTATCAGGTGTGACTAGTATCTCGATTGAAGTCGATGGCGTGTACCGTCTTCTCTCAAAAATGAATCTCGACAATGACAGCAAAATACCACCCATGACTGCGACTTCAAGCGGGGTCTCCATGGAAGCTATCACCCCGAACCCTCTAGCCGTCCCCAACAATGCCCTCATTGCTGAACTTGATCCGACCAGTTTTACTTCCCTCAGTACTGTCCCATTTTCTTTCGTTAAACTGTCTTCTCCATCGAGTGTTCTTCCCGGCATTCAATTAGCAATGAAGAATGTTGCCAACATGGAGCGAAGGGACCGCCGGAGCTCCGCGCTCTCTGGGCTGCAGAGCCTCTTCATTCCAAACGTGTTCCAGGGACGCGTGCCACTCTTGACAAGCTCCCGCCAGATGTTTGATGTACTAGGCAATCCTGGTCAAGATCGAGTCAAGAACATGGATCCAGACTCCTCAGTCTATCAAAGCGTCATGGTCAACTTCCACAATGCTCTCATTAATCGATACTACGACCCTGGGAGTAGCAGCGCCAGTCGCAACTCGAATATCATCACCGACTTCCGTGTCAATCAGAACCACGAGGCTTGGATCTCATCGATGCTAAACATCGGCTCCTACGCCAGCTTTATTACATGGGACGAGACAGCAGTCTTAGCTATTCTCAAGGCCATCCCTGTTGGCGGTACTGTAGTCTATGGACAGCATCGAGATGCTTTGATGAAGCTGTTGCCTTTTCAACAACTGATGTACCTCCAAAAGAACTTTGAGGATATTCGCGACGCCGAGTCTTCTTTCCTTACCAGTGGGGAGTCTGCATCAGGCAATCTTCTCCTGCTCGGCTCACATAACCTGATAGGCCTCAGCAACTTCATGAATTACACCAACAATGATATCAACCTGATAGGTTTCAACGCCGTCACGACAGGCTTACAAGCACTGGATGGGAAGAATGCGTGGTTTTTAGGCCGCAATCAGACCATGAAGGGCAGCGGGGACCTGCTGTTCACCAACACCCTGCAAGGTGTCCACAAGGTTATGTTTGGTGACCTCGCCAACTGTCTCCTTGGAGAATCGCTCATGACTGCTGCCCACTTTCGCTGGCAGGCACACCACCGCGCTTTGACGATGAAGGTACCCGTCGAGGCAGTCCTGCAGAAAATGCCTGCAGACTATGTCGAGGACTACTATCGCTTAGAAGCATACTGGACCATGGCTGACTTAGCCGGACTGCCGTTTAACTTTCGACGCATATGGGTGGGAGCCAACACCGATTTCACAAAGCCAGAGACCACTATGGTGGAGGCTGAGACAGACGAAGACATCGTTGCCAAGCTGACAAAGCCCGACAAGACGCTCATGAATGTGGACGACATTAACGCCGCTGCTGACCAAGGAACGTTCCCTACGAGTCCTACGGCCGAGGAGGGAGTACTTCTGGACGGAGTGCAGATCGCGGATCACTTCGCCGCAACAGCTAACCCGGGTGATTCTATCAGCACGGCAGAAAAGGCTGGCTGGCTCTCTGGAGTCGGCCGAGACGACATGTACACCGCGCAGCAGGCCATGCAGCAGATGCTTGCGCTTCATTACGGCTCAGTGGACGTCCAGAAACAATTCTCGGACCGCATTACCACAGCCATCAACGCGGCCAAGACCAACCTGAGCACAGCGGACCCTACCGCATGGGCCACTATGACCCCGAGCGAGTGGGAGCTCGCGATACGAAACCACTGGGGCTTCTAGCGCGGCGCGCAGGCCATCACCAAAGACCTCTTCGTTGAGAGTATTGTCAAGCAGTTTTCGATGAGCTTCTCAGAATGCATGGTTTTACTTCTCTGCTCGCTGTCGACCAGTACACTTTGGTCGATGGCCTCGCCCGGACACAGATACTGGACGTCATTGGCGCCATCGATGGCGGGCTCATCAGCGCAAATATTCGATACGCGACAGTCGAGGCGGCAGTCCACGATATAACCCTCGCGCAGGTCATGGCGCAGATTGATCGTGTTAACACCACAGTTGCGGATGCGCAGAAAACCCTCGAGGCTAAGCAGCACGCGCTCACGGCCCAGAGGGATGAGCTGTCTCAAGACGAGATCGATCTCCAGGAGGCGGTCAAGAAAGAACAGGATCAAATCGACAAGTTGAAGAAACAGAAGGCAGAGTTTGAGGACGTGCAGCAGATGCAGAGTGATCCTCAGCACTTGGCTGATCGCACCAAGGCGGCGCAGGACTCACCTGACAACGCTCAACGAAGTATCACCGACCTGGGACGGAAATAAGAGCAGGATATCAAAGCTCTTAGAAGCAACGCTCTGCTGGACTCGATCACAGACGTTGGCGTCCAGGTTGACTGGCGTTA
This sequence comes from Fusarium sp. NFCCI 5145, assembly GCA_033439405.1. Classification (NCBI taxonomy): domain Eukaryota; kingdom Fungi; phylum Ascomycota; class Sordariomycetes; order Hypocreales; family Nectriaceae; genus Fusarium; species Fusarium sp. NFCCI 5145. Next base: position 110,881 of record JAWDHB010000362.1, read on the forward strand.
AACTTGTGAAAGCGATTCTAGTTAGGTTATTAATATAAGTATGCAAATTATCTGACTGGGTGCCTGAAATTCTCAAATCATTACTTGAAGGTGAAGCACCCCGGCTCATAAACATGGTGGAAACCGGTATTTTGAACATATTCCATATCCTCCCTTGGAACCTTAAAGCGCCAACACCTTCCTATGTTGTTTCCGACAGTGGGGACATATGAGATAACCTGGCATGTTGGTTCCAGGTGGCAACTTTGCACACAGTCCTCGAGAGATAGGGACTGCTCAGTCCCGATCGCCTTGTCTTTATTGCTTGTGGAGTACGTGCTGCCCTTTCGGTCGCACCACATGTCGCTTGGTGTTGGGCTGATCAACGTACACGGCGGGTCGTACTCAAAGATGCTGACATCGTCGAAGCGGACGGAACCACTCTGGAGGCCAACAAACTGGACGCGAGTTTGAACAAAGTCGGCTGCTGTCGCTGTGGTTCCGCCGAAGACGATCTTCCTCTTGACGTAGCGATCCGCGGGGCTTATCTCGCCTCTGTATTCAAACTCGTACGGGGAGCCGTTCCCAATATAGGTGGTGAATTTAAGATAGTTATTGAATACGCCGCCTTCCACCATGTCAGCAGGCGCCCAGTTGTAAGTGTAAGCATATCTCTTTGCCGGGTCCAGGCCAGTGATGGATTGACGGAGGGCGTAATTGCCAGGCCCAGAACCGACAAGGGGGTAAGCGAATTCACTGTGAAGAATGCGGTTAGTCTTGGGAGAAATGATTGGTATAGGGCTATGTGTACACACGCGTAATGTGAGTCGGAAAGGGCGTTTGAGGGATCTGTTTTGATCGTGACGCTACGACCAAGCAACGATGGTGCACCGTTGTACTCGCCATTATCGTTGGGAATTTCGAAGCCTCCGTTGATAAAGTAGTTGGTGGGTTGGCTTGGTTCAGCAATGGTTGTGGACGTGGTAGTTGCCTCTTCCGTGGTCGTCTGAGCGCTGGTCGTTTCAATGCTGGTTGTCTTGACAGAGGTTGATTCAACAGTACTCGTCTCAGAGCTGGTCGTTTCCGCAGTACTTGCTTCTGTGCCAGCTGACGCTTGATAGGACGCTGTAACAGATGATGTGCCTTGACTCGAGCTCGCGGCTTGGGAACTAGATGTTCCCGCCTCTTCTGTGGTCAGGGAAGATGCTTCTGTACTCGTGGCGGTGTCGTCGGATGTGGTGAAATCCGCATTAGTGGTCTCACTCAGAGTCGATGATTCATGGTCCGAGGTACCCGATGGAGTCAGGCCTGCGGATGTATCGGCCGAAAGTGTAGTAGTTGCAGGAGCGGCATCATTTGTAGAAGTATATGAGGACATTGTTTCAATAGAAGAAAAGGCAACAGATGTCGACGTTGGAGCGGATGGATTGGTTGATTCTGACGATGTACCGTCGGTTGAGGTAGTTAGAGTGTTGTCGAGAGATGCAGCCAGAGTAGTGCTGGACGCCGTTGTCGTGAAAATCTCGACGGCTGTCGATAGCGTTGTCGTTCCTGTGCCATCGCTGCTGATTGCCGCGATGGTGCTGCTACGCGGGCGGCATGGACCTGCGCTAGCCTCGTAGCAGAGCGCAGCTGCGACTCCGAGATAACGAAGGAGTACCATTGTAAGAGAAACTGGGTTACTCAGGATTAGAGGAAATGCCACGGGGCATATCAGACTATTAAAAAGGGGAATTATGAGGATCAATTGTCTTTCAAACGACGGAAAGAAACAAAGCCACACCTTAATTAAAAATAGTAAGTAATCTTAGCTATAACGAGTTAGTAAACGTTTAGATTATGGCAGACTATTGGCAATAGTTCCCATTAGTACGGCAGACTATTGTCTTGGCATTAATCTAGGCACTGCACTAAGCATATTCGCCGAGGCCCAGCAACGAATTGGGTTCAGCCATAGTGAAGCCTATTGGGCAGCTTGCTGCAGGAACAGGCACGGAGCAATGCTCAAGCACTTCTAATATATCTGGGATTATCAGTCAGCAATTGACTGTCAATTTAGTATAAGAAATAGCTTTAATAGTTTAACTAAAGATTTTATTAATATTAATTACTGGATATAAAAGTATAGGTTATCATTACTGAATTATAAAACTAAGGACTTTACAGCAGGTTCTTTATAAATATTTATATAAATATTATTGCTGCTAGAAAGATTATTTAAGGCTTATTTCTAACTATTCTAGAATGTCGGAGTTTAACTAACAGCCGAACTGATCTTATTGGTATTGGTTGTGGTTGACGTAGGTGGTGGAGTTCCCATGTGATGCGAGCGGGGAAATTCCTCTGCCTCCAGGTTAACCGCTCACCTAGTCCCGCGATAATCAGAAGTCGCCCGGTCGTGCACGGTTTTATTATTCATTATTTATCTCCTCCTTCTACTTTTGTATCACTGGTTTGTTTCAGCCTCGTAAGATCTTATTCCATACCCCCACAGCCATGAGCATCACGCATACAGTGCTCTTCCAGATCAAGGCGGACGCCAAGCCTGATGATGTGAAAGCGGTCCGTACTATACTTATCCATTGACCCTACAAGGATTGTCAATATCTTACAATAATCCCAGGCTTGTGATCGCTTCCTTGCGCTGAAGGACAACTGCGTCCACCCAACAACGAACACTCCCTACATCGCCTCGGTAAAGGGTGGCCAGGACAACTCTCCCGAGGGATTGCAGGTACGAAACAAACTTGGTAGCCCCGTAGTTTTGTTTGCGTGCTGACAGTTGCTGCAGAATGGAATTACTCATGGATTCGTCGTGGAATTCAACTCTGTAGAGGATCGAGACTATTATGTCAAGACGGACCCTGCTCATCAGGCTTTCATCAAGAGCATTGGCGACCTAGTTGAAAAGGCTATCGTGGTTGACTTTTCCAATGGGGTTTATTGAAGCAGCTTCTTTATCGTTTATTAAGCTGCTCGGAGTTAGACAAGATGCAGATGAGATCAGAGGCTTTACAGCTTATTTTCCATCTGGCCATGTCGATAGACCTTTAGATGGAAAGATCAACGAATTAAGCACCAATCTCGTTTGGAATTGGAATATTAAGGAGTATTACTGTCACGCAAATTAGGACTCTCTTGATTTGGATCGTTGTGACGAAATTGATGGTAAGGATTTCCCAAATGTTATCATGTTATTGCAGGGTAGTGGATAGCATCGGGGATTCAATTTCAACATAAGCTAGCCTGGAAATTGATCCCTATTAGTAGCCATCTGTACGACCTTGATTATCAATGCGACATGCCTCAGCTATAATCCATGCATAGCGGCTCACGACCCAAGGAAACATAGTGAATTTGTAGCAGCTAGCTGCTTGTATTTCTTCACGATTATTTTACCGCCAATCGCCCAGACGGAGGAAATTGATCCCGCTTTGTGGATACTCTTTTTTTCAGCTGAGTGGCTACCCTAGTTAGCGATCCAGTCAATAGACTCAATACGAAAACTCCAAGCGTAAACTAGTCTAACTTGGGCCTGACAACGGCTGAACTGATCACAGGGCATCCCGACTCTTACCACTGCAAGCCGTCGTCTAGAGTATTTGGGGTAATAATCACGCATTAGTCAAATGATTCATCCGCAACAAGGACTGCCAAGAGCGCCTCACCGTCATGAATGTTCTCAGCCTCGGTAGATAGAGGTATTTAAATACGAGTATACAGCCAGACTCTGAGTTCTGTAGTCAGTTACAATCAAAGTCTACCAAGTATCAACATCTCTCTTCATCAACATGCCTCTCCCAAATGAACCTGTCAAAGTCACCGGTGGCTGCTCTTGCGGTGCCATCCGTTATCGCATCGCTATTCCATCCGTGGAAGAACGTCCACTCAACCCAATGGTCCCTTCAGCCTTCGGAATCCGACTCCCTTGGACCATAACATGCCATTGCAACGATTGCCGCAGATCTACCGGCTCGTTCCTTGCCCCTGGCCTGGCCGATATCCCAGCACCTATGCTCACTGTATCCGCCATGTCACCTTCCAATGAGACAAATATTGTATCTGGTCGCATCATTGATCCCTTGGCAGAGGACTATGACGCTGAGAAGGCGGATGCAGAGCGACCTCCTTACGTTCCAGCCACTGAAGTTCTTCGCGCTTCAGGCGAGAGCAATACTTGGCTCCGCTTCTTCCATTCCAAGGAGTGCACATCCGACGTATCCCGCAGTTTCTGCGGTCGTTGCGGAACCCCATTGTGCTATCACTTCAAGCTGGTACCTGAGTTCTGCTTTGAGGGAAAGATGCCCGAAGGCTGGTGCGACTCATTCCATTTAACTCTCGGATCCTTGGATCGTGAGTTTCTCGAAAAGGATTGGTTCAATCCTGGCAGTGAAGGCATGTTCAAGCATGGCACACCTATGAGCAGGTGTGTTTCTGCGACTGCGAAAGGGTTGAGGGATTTGCCTAAGATGCAAGAGTTTGTGGGCCAGGTCTCTGAGGAGGAGCTGGCAGCATTGAGGGAATAGTTAGTTACGAGAGGAATGGAGACTTTTTTAACAGGATGCACATGGAGTTTGAGAGAGATGCGATAGAGTCAGTTATGGTGTTTGGAGTAGTTGTTGGTACACTGGCTTGTGAATAATATTTGACCGAAAGTTGCAGTGTTAGTGTCTAGTCCTCGGCGACCAAAGTGACTTTCTCCCCCGTAAACTTCCAAGCCTTGGTACGTCGCTGGAACAAAATGTTCAACTCGGCATATGTCCGATCCTTTTTTTCTGGAATACAACATATCGCAAGGACAAAGGAGAGAAAACAAGTTCCCGCAAAGAAGAACCCAGTCTTCGCTCCCCAAGCCCAAGCCCCCGGGCTCAGCATATAAGGTGTAATGACATTACTCACGATGTTGAGAATGTTGCAGGTCATTCTTGCGAGCACAACGGTCTTGCTTCGAAGTTCAGATGTGGAAACCTCTGAGACTAGGGAGTAACAGATCGGACCAACGCTGCGGGGTTATTGGGGCATCAGGACTCGCATCTGACTTTTCTGATTCTGCAAGTCATACATCCTGTCCTAACGCAGGTTTTGCGTCGCGAAGGCATGGTTGTAAGAAGAAAAGCGGTACAGATCAGATAAGGGTGATGGATGAATTTATTATCTCGTGGTGTTGAGAGATTCCGTCATAGTGAGTGGCGCGAGAATGGCCTGTATGTACTGAGTGTTTTTAACTGCGCTGGCTTGGCTCTACTATAGGGTAGGTAGCGTACGGAGTAATAGGAGCTTAATTAATACTTGTTGTCTGGCACTGGAGTAACACTACAAAATACAAATACTCATAGGAAAACTTATTTAGAAAAGGTAATATCTATATTTGTAATATTGAAATAATATTCTTATACCTCTCTATATCTTTTATAGTAATACTCACATCAAAAACCCTCAACAAAGCTCTTGACTAACGAGTTAAACTTCTCAGGGTTCTGCCAGAACATAAAATGACTTCCTTTCTCCTCAGCCGAGAAGGTATCATGCTTTGCGCCAGGGATCTGTGATGCGATCCATTCAACTCCCTGGTATGGGAAGATGCTAACCTCTCCAGCGATAACGAATGTAGGAACATTGATCGAAGGAAGCACATCACGCCAATCTCTGAATGCATGATCGATCAGGAGGGTACCAGCGTTGGCATCGCTCATCTTGTTGTTCTGTTCCATAACCCAGTTGTAGTCTGCCTCGGTAACGTCTTTGGTGAACATGCTCTTAACCAAAGGCGGTCCTTGAGCTGCCATGTCGTGGGCGGTTTGGTAGACAGCATCGGGGGTGAGGATGGCGCCCATTTCCTGGGCCTTTCCCTCGGGCCAGGTTGGGTCGATGACGAAATCGGCTGACTGATCAGCTAAGACAAGCTTACGGATCAGCTTTCGAGAGGCGGGGTACTGGTCCCAGAATGCCCACGTAACGGAACAGCCCATAGAATGACCGACGATAGTGACGTCCATAAGGTATAGCTGTATGAGAAGGTCGTTCAAGTCGGCAGCAAACCGGGAAACGCGATAGCCAAAGTTGGGCTTGGAAGATTCACCGTGGCCACGCATATCATAGGTCGTAACCCTGAAGCCGGCAGCAGCAAAGTATTCAACCTGCTTTTTCCACTGAGCAGCAGTCTGTCGCCAGCCGGGGATGAAGAGCATCTGCTTGCCATTTTCAGGGCCCGTTTGGTTGTAGGTCAGACTGACGCCGTCGCCAGTCGTAATAGTTCCAGTTTCCATGTCTCCGGTTGAAATAGAACCTTGGATGGAATTTGGTAAGGGAGATGCGAGGATATGGAGGGCTAAGAGAAGGATAGAAAGAAGTTTCATAGTGGACGTGTAGTCAGACGTCAGCGGCGATTAGTAAGCTGTCGTGTAAATGCACGAACGAGGAAAGGGATCTTACAACGGTATATGGCAGGATGGCGACTATTAATAAGAATTTGTTTCATGTCGACAGGCCTACGAGAGATCGACATATGCAAAGCAACATAACATGCAGCGCCATGCCGAAAACATACGGAAATCGGACAACGAGTAGCCAACAAGGGGTCATGTACATACACTAATGCCTTCGGCTGACATTAACTCCAACGAACCCTACTAAAAATGAGAAGATTGCCCCATTGCCGGCATTTCAATCCTTCCACCGCCAACTAGCGGCCGTTAGCATGGCACTTCTGCACTTATCCTTGCTGGCATATAGTTAGTTGAAGTTCGTCTGACAAGAACGGTTTGATGGGGGAAGCACTACTGGCAAGCATGACAGGCCGGTTCTGCAATTGAGGTCAGATCGTCACTGGCTAGTCATGTTAGAGGCACAAGCAATCGCCGTATTTTGGGGATTCGAGCAAATTTCATAATATTTGCCAGCTGAAACACGCAGATATCTTATGGCTTTTGCCCTTGAACCTATACTCTCCTATTTCATGTCTTTGAGTTCCTGTCACAAGCTTTCTGATCTGATGCTGCCAAGATCATGCTATAAACGCCCAAGGTTTAGCGTAATAACTACCGACATCGTTGTGGGGACTCGGCGAGACTGGTCAATTCGGGAACGAAGCTGCTACACCCCGCTTGGAGAAACAACCTCGCTCATATCCGTACAGTTCGTAGGAAAGAAGAAAAGTGAGCCGATGTTTCAGTGATAGCGGAGAACTTTGATCCCATGTTTGCGGTTATGAAAATCTCTGCCCACGTTTCAAGGCAAAGCCGTTTATCATGTGTCAGAGGCTGGATCTACGTCTATAGGAGGATTAATATAGTCGAAGGGATATAGCTGAAAGGTAGCTGTTAGGTCACTGGATAATAGGTAGGGTTATAGGGGCGATGTGCCGGCTTATCCGGGGCGGGGTACTCGGAGAGTCAGAGCTTAAATACCTTCCTTCAGTTAATGCATTACATGTATTATGACTTCCACATAGACTATATACTACACAAAATTATTCTAAGATAAATATAATATGGATATAATTTACTGCTATAGATATTTGTATGCCTTTAAGATGCTTGCCTGAATTGCTCGATATTAATATTTTTCACAACTCCGTTGCCGTTGTAGCTCCTCCAATCCTTCGCAATCCTTCCTTGTTTCTCTATCCCTATGTATGACTAACAGAATCATTAGCCGTTGCAGAATCTGAACGACCGTAACATACCCGGGTTTACCCCAGTCCTCTCATCCTGGTAATTGGATCATTAGTAGCCCTACAAGCACCTCTGACCTGCCTGTATTGGAATAATGCCTTCGAAGTCCCCGAGCCGCTTTCATATTATGGCTAACGCTAGTCATGCTGGCGAACCTTATTTTTTGCGGTATTTCATTCTATATCCTAGTTAGGAGTCGGCATACTCCGTTTGGTGTGCTATGTCTGTACTCTGTAGTATGTCTTAGGGATGGAAGCCTTCGTTCCCTTTCTTTTGCGGTAGAGTATATGTGGACGGGAACCCTATCACCCAGATCTTGGAATGAAACCATATTTACTTTCATTGCAATGGATAACGTCACGTACTATTCTGACGGCAGTGTTGCCGCCATCTTAATTGCTCCGCATGCGGTCTTCAGCGCTATTGCTACTATCTTTGTTGGCTTGCGCATTTACACTGCGCGATTTATAACCAAGAATGGGTGGAGTGTAGATGAATATGTCTCCATAGCGGCTCTGGTGAGAATCCCGATTCAAATACGATACAAGGCAATTACTAATCATATCTGTTAATAGGTAGCGAACCACCTTATGCTTATTTCAGAATGCATATGTTCGTTGGTCAGTCAAAACCTCGATGGTTAACGATGCTGACTCTTGCTTGCAGCCGTATCCCAAGGCTTGGGTTCCAACATGATCAAAGTTACAACTGACTACAGTATCTCCAACTTCCTCAAGGTACGGGCGTACTAATATTTCTTCCCATTATTATGTGTCTCATCTAATATCGCGGTAATAGTCTATCCTTGGCGTTGAATGCGCCTATGGCATAGCATGTCCCTTATCCAAGTCATCGGTCCTGGCTATGTACTATCGCATCTTCAGTTCATCACGCTTGCTTCGTTACTCCACGTACATTATAACTGCAATGTTAGCCGGCTGGGGAATTTCCGTCGTGACAGTCAGCGGTACGTCGTTACTTTCTGTTTTCACTTTTTGGCCTTTGCTAACTCCTCGCGTATCAGTCTTTTCGTGCAATCCGGTCCACGGCTTTTGGGACAAAACAATACCAAGCAAATGCATCGACTCGAGCAAATTTTATATCGGAATCACGGTCCCCAATATTATATTTGACATACTTACTGTGGCTCTACCGGTGCGAGAGATCTGGAAGTTGCAAATGGGAAGAGACAAGAAATGGGCTATTACGAGTATATTCCTACTCGGTGGCAGGTAAGTAGCTGGCAGTCGCCCATAGACGTGATACACATGCTAATAGGTCTGTGAAAAAGTGTTGTCCTTGCCTCGGTTGCTCGTCTTATTCTCTTTTTTATATACCTGCCCGGATCAGGCCCAACTGGAAATAACATCAGCCAAACCGTTATCTTTCCCCATGCTGCATCTGCCATCGAAACCTGCCTCGCCATCATCGCAGCCTGTCTGCCGCCCTGTGCACCGCTTCTCAAGCGACTGCTGAACCTCGTCGTTACCACTGTGGCTTCGCACTCTGGCAAGACAGAGGATAAAAAGCCCAATACCTTCGGCACGCTTGTCACTATTGGCAAGGTATCTAACCTCGCGGTTATCAGTTCAAAGAAACGCTCGGATGATGATGACTTTGAAGGCTATTTTGAGCGCCTTGATGACAACGGAAGTCTACAAGGATCAATGGATGGGTTGTATACTGGCGGTCGCTCTAGCAGAATGCATAGCATGAAACCAACCAGGACAGAGATACATGTGCAGCGCGAGGTGCAGGTTGAGACCACTGAAGACGACCGATATCCCAGCAAGCATACTAGCGGCATCCCGCTTAGAGATCTCTAGCTTTTGATAGCTAGAGTTACTCGTGGCTGAAAGCTTGGGCTATATTTTCAGATATTGACGCACTTGGCCTTTTTTGCAGAAGACATACTATGATCCCATACTCAGGTATATCTATACTCAGTAAGGATCTTGAATACCATAATTCCTTAATGTCTTTAGTCTCGGATTCTCAGATAGCTTCAAGTCAGTTAATCTGCATGATGAAAAGAAAGGACAAAAATAAGAAAGTCATTTGCGAGACTCAATTTTGTGGCAAGAGGCTTTCTGTCATAGAGAATGTGTAAGAGCTTAAAGGTAACTCACAGTTTCTCTTTCAAGTCACTCTTAAAGTCACAAAGTTTCCATGTTACCCCTTGACAGAGTCGAACCTTGCAAATATTCTGATCCAGATAAGTAGAGCCAAAATGGCCAAGAAACCGACATCTGAAACCTAAAAGGGCTGCGTTACCCGGTTATCAACCTTATCACACCATCTCATGCTATATAACTACAGTATATGAAGGTTAAGCCAAGGAAATAGCGAGTTCTAAGCCACAAGAGATAACTACAGGCCAATGTGCCTACAGACTCTCAGCAACACACCGGTCTGACTCAACTTGATCCCGCACACTGCTACGCGTTATAAAAAGGCACCCTGCGGCCTAGATTACCTCTTTACCCCATCTGTACTCACATTCCAGTCTTGCAACGTCAACGCGATGACGCCCGAAGAATCTATCGCCCTTATCAAGGCCAACTTGGCCGAGGCTTTGCACCCTGAGATTATCAACAATGTGATATTGAAGGAGAAGCGACCGCTGAGAGTCTACTGGGGCACTGCTACCACTGGAAAGCCGCAAGTCTATGATAACACCTATCGCCGGATCTGAACTAACACTTCGCTTCAGACACTGCGGCTATTTCGTTCCAATGGTGAAGATCGCTGAGCTCCTCCAGGCAGGATGCCACGTCAAGATCCTCCTCGCAGACGTACATGCCTATCTCGACAACTCCAAGGTCAAACACGAGCAGATCCTCCACTGTTGCCACTACTATCGTCTTCTTATCATAAGCTCACTGCGATCGATTGGTGTCGAAATTGACAAGCTTGACTTTGTCGTGGGAAGTTCATTTCAATGGAGCAAAGAGTATACCATTGACAGTCGAACTCTAGAGGGAATCACAAGATGTTCTGTTGCTCGTAAAGCTTCATCTGAAGTGGTGAAACAAGCAGACGATCCTTTTGTCAGCGGGTTAACCTATCCCATTATGCAGGCCCTCGATGAGGAGTACCTTTCTGTGGACTGTCAGCTTGGCGGTGTTGACCAACGCAAGATCTTCACCTTTGCTATGAAGACTATGCCTGAGCTTGGGTATAAGAAAAGAGCATACTTGGTGAATCCTATGGTTCCTGGTCTCGGAGAAGCGCAGAAGATGAGTTCCAGCGAGCCAACATCTAAGATCAATCTCCTCGATTCTCCAGCGCAGGTGAAAAAGAAACTTAGGAAAGCAGTATGCGCCCCAAGAAGAATCGAAGGAAACGGTATCATTGCTTTCATCGAACATGTCATCTTCCGGGTTCAAGCCCTCAAGTTTGGTGGTAAGCCAAAGTTTACCGTTGAGCAACAGAACGACGGGCTGCTTGTCTATGAGGATATCTCGAAGCTTAAGGAAGATTATGAAAGGGATGTATTGACTCCACAAATAATCAAGCCTGCGTTGACTACGGCTCTTAATGAGCTTTTGGAACCAATTCGGAATGAGTTTGAGGCGTGCGAGGAGTGGCAACAGGCTGCTAGGCTGGGATATCCTGAGGATAGCTAATTCCTCACTAGCTTTACTAGATTTTGTCTTTTGGATAATAAAACCAGCCATTTTGTCATAATTAAATTCCCTTAAAGCTTTCCAATGCTATATTACATCTCTCCGCCATAACGTAACGATCCACTTCGCTCATAATCTGATCGTTTCACATCCTTGCTATAAATACAATCGGACCTTGCTGCGCAACCCCCCAGCCATCCATTGTGCTCCCATTTTTTGACCGGGTTCGCGCTGGAGTTTGAGAGACAAAATAACTATTGTATAGTTCCATCTTCCTCTCTTCATTTCATTAAGTATTTATGATGCCATGGTATGAAGCGAAATAAGTCACCAAAAAAATGTAGCAGTATCCAAGAAACGTCGCGGTAACAACAGCAACATTTGATTCTAGGTAGGAATCAGCTTTACCCCCCCAAAGGATATACCGCCAATCCAGCTTCTCTCGAAATCCCTGGAAATTAGTAAAAACAACTCGCCATCATTCCCAACCGTGATCTTAGGGCCCTTCACTTCGCACCAACCAGTATTTCTCAGAGTATTCCAGAAACCAGGGCTAATCAACTGCTCCTCGTAACCTGCTAATAGAAGCTGATCTGGGATGCGTGGATATTGATCGACATCAACGCTCTCGTGGACGAAGCTTTCAGGATTCTTTGCTTTACCCGCACTGCACCGAAGTCCCCATGGATATAGCCATCCCGAATCCTTTTCCGCTGGAGATTGTTTCGATGAGAATGACCTCTCACAAATCGTGTTGGATGGAGGATATTTGGGGACCCACCCTCGGGGCACCGTCTGGCTTGATGGTGGGCAGTCATTTCCAGCAAGAAACCATAGCAACCATATAACACAGTAGTCGCCTGGGTCAATCCATCTCACACGCCCTCGGATCTGTAAATTACAAATCCGGCGGCAAGTAATGATCATATCACCAACCGGTCTGGCCGGCTTAGCCAAAACATGTGGTTCGACACTAATACACGAAGGATATCCATTTTCTTCAACAGATTCCCTGTACCAGAAGTGTTTCCCAGGAAAGTCATGATCAAAATCATCCTCATGGAGACAAGTGAACGACGCTGCAGGTATTGACACAACCTTTCGCGGTTTACGTGAAGGGTTGACTCGATTCGCGTACCACAATGTCATTCGCCTTTCCTCTGGTATGATGGAATGTCTTGCATTCGATGGAAGGGACCGCAACACTTGATTGAAGTATCCGACGACTCGGTCGTATTCTGGATCGTGAGCCTTGAACTTGATCATACCCTGGTGTGTACGGGCGATAGCGCATATCAGCTCTTGCTTATATCCGAGAGTTGCTGATGACTTTGTGACTAGAAGGGCTGGGGGCCCGGTCATCGTCCACATGCCATTGTGGTCCTGATTTTGTCAGCGCAGAAACCGATTAAAAAGGGTCGGAGTAACGAGCCTGTTTCGCTGTTGGAGACTTGACAGTCTCGTAGAAGTAGATAACTTCTATGCTATCGTTTATCCCAAGGTCATGGAACTCTCGCTGCTGATTGTTAAGTACTTGGGGATTGATCCTGTTAATAGACTCAACTAAAAAGCGGTTCGGCCCATCGCCGACCATTGGTATCAAAGCTTGAATGTCCATGCCATCGTGAGGGACACCAAAGAAGAACAGTCCCACGATCACCTCCGCCAGATTTCGGTAGTCTTCACGACTTGACTTCTCTAGATTTATCAAAGTCTAATTCAAGGTAAGTGAGTAGAACATGGCCCTGAACCCTCATTATATGTACTGTACCTGCTTGACAATGAGCCCACCGAGACTATGTGCGACAATTAGGATCTTTTTGCGGCTTGAAACCCGACTTAGATGAGACAAAACATCAATGAACTCTAATGCGAGGTCCTCGAGTGTTTGTACACTGTCGCTATTCGCTACAGATGATTCGTATCCATAGACCATGATCCGAGATAGTGGACGGTGATGGTCATCTTTAGTCAGATCGAAAGGCAGCGAGTCACGTAACCATACGTGCTCGCCGTCCCTCTCCTTGAAAGATCCAATAGCGTGACCCCCAAGGCCTGGTATGGCAATGATGCTAAGCAATCAGCATATAGATCTCTTTTGGGCAGAAAGTAATAGTTCACTAACTCAACGTGATGATCATTCGGGAATGGAGAATAAAGAGTCGTCAAACCCAAGAATTGTTTGTCAAGCTGCATGTACATAGGGCGTTTGGGTATGCTATCTGTCGTTGATTCTGGTAACTTGACTCTCAGCATGTTTGGACTGTCATGGAACACAACAGTTGCGGTGGAAGAACGGCCATGGGTCTCTAGAGCAAGTGACTGGACAATAGGAGTTGCAGAGATATTTGTCTCAACGAGGAAAGAGCGCAATTGTTCTTTATCCCATTGACTAGGTACTCCTTGGACACGATACGTCTTCTGACGATTTGCCGCCTTTGTCTCGACACCTGAGCTTCCGTCACGTCGTCTGCGGAGCCTACCAAGGTCGCTGGCTCGGACGACCAAGACTGTGCCCAGTGCAATAAGCAAGACAAGTATTTGCTTGTGTCGTATTAAAGGGCTCCATTTTGGACGGTTGAATCGTTAATATATGCGGCGTGAACTCGTAAAGTAAGATGGAAGATCTTGTCATAAGATTCACGGAATAGCTGGCTTGAATGAAGGGAAGGCTCAGCCGCATTCTCGGATGATTATTTCCCCGTTTCAGCTCAGTTCTGATTTTATGTATAGATATGTACTGCGTATACGTACGGCGTAAGGGGTGCAATACATCTGCGGGGTTAGTACGTCAATCGCGGAATTAATCCTAACTTATCGGTGACTAGGCTAGGTATCTGTCCAAAGCCATGACTGGAGCCACAAGGACTGGGAGCAGGGGTAATCACCCAAAGCTATTGGCAGGGGTCTAGTGTCTGTCCCCACCTTTTCGCGCAGACTGTCTTTTCGCGCACTAACTATAACGAGATTTCTTTTAACCTAGTATAATAATTCTTTAATAATATTATTAATTAAATTCTAAAAAAATCTAAACCTTTAATA